>JAHWFP010191515.1:0-14015 GCA_023313725.1 Lithobius niger
GCGAAATAAATGAAGAAAAACTCCCAAGATAAAGGGTTAACAAAGCCAGCAGTGTGCATTAAAGACTGGCCTTCAATGTGAGAATGTACTAATCTGAGACAGAAAGAAAAGACAACTGTCCCAACTGTCACTCGAACCTTAGACTTTCCACTGCGCTACTGGGGCGGATCCTGGCTACAGGCTCCAGCCGAGCTTAGCTGTTCAAACTTTCTCGGTGGTGACCTAAAGGCCACAAACATACAAAATGAGGGAGAGCAACTTGCTTGTTGACCTCCACACTAGAAATAACGCCAGCAATAAATAAAGCATAAACCATACGGGAAAGGGTTAACGAAGTGTATCTTGTGTTCTCACAACGCCGTTCTTTAACGCAGACTGTTTCCTTCGTTATACAAGTCGTTGCTCAGTGAATCTCGAACACTAGTCAGGTGAAATTCGGGCCCTGACCTAACCTCCTGTACTATAATAACAACAGGACAAAACAATAAACGGTGACGAACTTAACTGTTTTTATCCCTACCCAGACTTTTTTTTCCTGGACTTTTTCCCACTACACCTTTTACTACCAAGAGCTTTTCTCCACACATTTTTTTTTGCCTACAGACCTTTTATCAGCAGACGTTATTTCGATCAGTACTTTTTTCCTCCGGAAGTTATTACCGTGGAGTTTTTTTCTCAGACATTTTACCCACGGACTTTTTTGCCGCCCATCCTTCTAATGTATAATAATAAAAAAAAAAAATCAATTTCCCACATGAACATGGGCGGTCTGCGGAAGGGTGTTGAGCCACTAATACCGAGTCGAGTTTTTAACTAGGTTGTAAATTGTCGCTTCAAGAAATTTTGGAGATTTTTCTGCTTTAGCATTCGACAGAAACCAAGCACCGTGGACTGGTTGACCGTTGTTGCCTTAAGGGCGTTCCAAATTTTCACAACCCTAACCGAGAACATACACCATAAATAATTCACAAAATTGCAACGATTATGGGACCGTTCAAGTATTACGTCATTGACAAATTGGCCGTTTTCAAACCCCCCCCCCCCGACCACCGTCATCAAGACGCACCGTCGCCCCTCGTCATCAATCGCTCACACTCCCCCCCCCCAAAAAAAAAACAACAAAAAAGGGTATTTCCCTGTATATCAACAAATTTCTAAGTCTGAATACTTTTTTTTTGCGCATTTCTATCCTTTAAAATTGTGTTTTACTGGGGTAGCGGTGCTTACGTCATCAACTCCCCCCCCCCTCGTCAGCAATCGTCGCCAGTAGGCAACCTCCTCCCCATCCCCTTCTTGATGACGTAATACTTGAAGTGCACAGACATCCGAGAGGGCAGGGGCAACTTTCAGTGATAGGGCACACTGAGGCTTTATTTTTCTGGGGCCTTTTTTTTTTTTTTTGCTTGTCACTAACATTTTTACCATTTTTGGCCCCTTTCTTGGGTTTCTTAACTTTCTTTTTTGCCCTTTTTAGGGCTGTAGGTCCTCTCTCCTCGCTGCGACCAGCATTTTTCACTGCAGAAAAGCAAAATATGGCATGTTTTTTTCTTCAAAAAGGGCAAAAAAGGGCACTTTTCCAAAAATGGCAGGGGAAATCCACCCCCTCCCCCCCCGGGTGCACGCTACTGGCTTGAACGGTCCCTCGATTTCAAGTTTTCAGCAGAAAAACAGTAAATTCTACTTACTGATAACATCCAGCTTGGCTGAGGAGTAGACACTGCCAACGGAATTCTGAAGACAGATGCCATAAGTCCCAGCATCGCGGGGTACCACCTCGTGGATCTCTACCACGTGCAAATCTTCCTTCTGCTGCACGAGGATGCGCCCGTCGGTCCTGAGAGGGTGTCCGTCCTTTTCCCACGTGGCGAACGGCATGGGAAGACCAGTGCCCGAGCACGAAAACCGGACAGTGTCACCTTCGTCCGCGACACGGTTGTGCGGCTGCGTTAGGAATCTGGGTGGTTGGGAGCGTCGTGGTGCTTTCGGAGGGACGTCCAATCGAACACGCTTGCCTGCAAGGCCAGTAAAGAAAATGAAAATTAGAAACACCTTTTCGTTTTGCGAGATGCGTTGTTCTGTTTGATAAGAATGGCGTGATTAGGTAAACAAAGGCCAATGAATAACGGATTCGTAGTAATTTTCGTTCGTTATCTTTGAGTGGATTGTGACGAAGGTCAATCACGTTTGATACGTCGAAGTGCCGTATCATTCAGGGTTCAAAAGTGTGTTATGACTAATTTATCCTCTCCCCAAACCTATGGCTCTCGATGAATAGGAGGGGGAAATTCCGTCAATTTACACCCACAAGTCTTGAAGCATTAGCCAAGGGGGGGGCCCCGCCGGTACGATGATTGCAACAGTTCCGGATACAGGAACTGTTAAACTGAGTAATATTTTTATGCTGAGTAGTTTACTTCAAATATTGCTAAAAAAAAATACTTTTTCCGTTTTAACAACCATCATAAAAAATGGTCTCAACTTTCAATAAAATTAAGAATTTTCCCTTATTATTTCCATTTTGATCAGTGAAAAGTTGGGGTGGGGGGGGGGGGGGGGAGATCGTACGTAGTCTTACTGCTATGAAGCTCGTTCTCCGCACGAAATTCGTCCCCTGCCAGGTGAAATTCGGGGCAAATCAACTGATCTACTGTATAACATCAACAGCAACAACACAGAACAACATAAAAACCACAAAAAAATCAAATCAAAACCCTAATATGTATAGTCTTTCTGCTATGAAGTGCGTTCCTCGCATGAAATTCGTCCCCCGCCAGGTGAAATTCGGGTCAAAGCAACTGACCTAATCTACAACAACAGCAGCGTCAACACAGAGCAACATTAAAAAACCAAGAAAATTCAAACCCCTTCAATAATTTAGACCTAGTCTTTCTGCTGTGAAGCGTGTGCCCTGTGTGAAATTGTCCCCTGCCAGGTGAAATTCGGACCAAAGCAACTGATTTAACTTATAACAATAACAGCGTCAACACAGACCAAGATAAAAACCACCATAAGTCGAAGCCCTCTGAATACAAAGCCCGTGTCAGCATCACAGAAACTTCTACTAAATTATTAAGGTAATATATGCAAGGAGGCTGGTTTGGTAGGTGGCACCATATCTTGGCATCAAGTGGCCAATTTGTAAACATGAGAAGGATTCCAAAGTACGTCAAGTAATTCCAGGGCAGAAAGCCAAAGGGGCTATAGGTTAACGATAAATAAACACAATGCAAACCTATTTCTGCTGCCTTTTGGACTTAAATGTTAGACTAAGTGGGGAATTTGAACCCTCGACCTTTGGGAACAAATGAACAAATAAAAAGAGACCACCCTTACTGAATTTAGACAAGTCGTGGACATCCAGCTTCAACATGTTGTCTTTAAACGGCGGTTGGACTAAATGACCAATCAGAAATCAATTTCCTCAATACGCAAACTACCCTGCTGACCTTGACCAATCAGATAAGCTAATGCACGGAGGTTGTCAAATTGTCCGGCCGATGCGGCGCGTCAGCAATTTACATGAATTTAAAACTGTATATCGGAACAAATTACACGGTAGAGCGTGAAAAAATGCTAAAATAAATTTGTGAAGGCCTTCGTTTGCAGCAGTGAGCCGTGTACTGCGCAGCTGCAATTTCTAGTAACGTAGCTGTATAGGGTAGATTAGAAAATTAACGGGATGTTGCATCTTACCTCTTCTAAGCCTACGCGAGACCCTAGCGGTAGCTGCGGCAACTAATACCTCTGATAATGCTTTTGACTTCATGCTGCTTCGAAGGCCAAGCATTAGCAGAGTATTAGTAACTGCAGCTACCGCCAGGGCAACGTGTAGGCTTGGAAGAGGTAAGATGCTGTATCTCGTTAAGTTTCCAATCTACGGCTGTAGTGATACAAGTCAAAACTACTTAAACATGGGGACACACTGACCATACGGGAAAAAAGAAAATGTCCTACAATAAGATCTTTTTCGCAACATCGGACCAATTTTGGGCAATAAGTTATTTATTGCATCTCGGTCTACAGTCTGTTCCACATTATGTGCGAAGGAAACTGACTGCATGATGACACATTTCCTTGCGCTACGAGTGCGTAAACACGTGGATATCATTCTTGTAGACTAACATACTGATTTCACACGTTATAATGTTTGGGTGCCAGCCCTGGCTGACCCGTGACAGAGGATTTCACACGTAAGCGAAAGAGAGCTGGCCAGGGCTGACGCGCGCCCGAATGGCCCGCCTTTCCAGCCGAGGCCAGCCCTGGCTGGCCCTGGCCAGCGCGCCTTATTTTTAACGTGTGAAATTCGAAGCGAGCCCTCCCGCGCTCGTAGCCGTGCAGTGCAGCCCACCAGCCTACATGTCAACAGACAAAACGGTAAAGAAATTGTTATGTGACACTCGTAAATTAAATAGTGGCTTCTCCACGGGGTGAAAAACACGTGGGAGAAAAGAAGCGAATTAAATATCGCACCTTAGTAAAAAAAAAAAAATTCAGTATTGTATATCAGCATGTTAAAAGGTTCACGATGCATCGCACCGATCAATTTTCTATCAGCGTTTGCAATAATTACTGGCAGTGTTTTTCCCTAAATGATATAATTTTTCCAGTTTATTTCCTTTGCAAATTTCGCGTCATTAAAAGGATTTGTTTGGGTGCATCCAAAAGAAAAACTACACTACAAGGAAAAGATAAGAACTTACCGGCTGTTGGTTTTTTTATTTTTTTTTATTTTGAGCAAAATAAAATAAAATACTAACCTACATCCATGTTTCAGAGAGAGCGAAGTTATGTTGTCATAATAACAAACTGTTGCAGAACGAAGACATGACATCATATTTTTAAAATAAATAGAAAATCATATGTCGAAATAAAATTGACACGATCCATATCCATTTTTCTGTTCTAGAAGGTTAGACTCCCCCGACGAAGGACTCGAACCGTCAATCTTTGGATATGTTTATAGATCGACACTACAATCGCCGAACCACACCACCAAGATTTAACTATTGGAGCGTCGGTATTGGTATTCAAAGGACACCAGTTTTGACAATAGTTCCAAAGGGCAAAAGAAATGGGTTTCACACCCGTATTGAAAAAAAAACATTAGCCTGCATTTAATAACGCAAGAAATAAAATCAAGAACCAGCTGGTAGATTAGTATTTACCAAATTAACGGAAAGGTGTTACCAATAACACAAGTTTTTTTTTAAATGCTTTTATAGCCTATTAACCGTGGTACAAGTTCAAAGTTAAAAAAAAAGATGGAGAAGAGACGAAAGAAAAAGTCTGAGGAAAAAAAAACGGGGGAGGGGGGAAACGGGGAGTTAAAGACAAATAAAATGGTTTGGTTGTTTTTTTTTTTCATATTGTTATATATAGGGTAGGTGGTTAGATTAATTGTCTTCGGCTCGAATTTCACCAGGCAGGGTGGGGAGTTCCTCAAGAGACTTTTGTAATCTTTTTTACCGTTGCTTTTTTCCCCTCTATATTCATGGAGAAGATGGTGTACTAATCTTCGTATTTGATTTTTTTTTTTAATTCTTGGCTATTTTAAATATTATAACTAATTTTAGCGATGTCAGGTTGACATTAATGTCGAGCTTCACCTGAAAACACGCAATACGAGAAGTGAAGCCGACTCAATGCTCCTATCCTCCTGTCCAATATTTTTCGACAGACGGTGCTCCAAGCGAGCGCGGGTCGGCTTGCAAGCATTTATCACGTATGAAATCAAAGCGCGCGCGGAGCTCGGCATAAAGGCTGACCCGGGCCCGGGTTGGCCAGGGCTGACCCGCGACGATTTATTACGTGTGAAAACAGTATTAGAGTCTACGAGTGGATATTTATGTGTTTTTGCAAACGCTGTGCAAGGAATACTGATATCACACTTTATAATGTTTGGGTGCCAGCCCTGGCTGACCCGTGACGGGGGATTTCACACGTAATAATGTTTTCTGGGCTAAAGCGAGCTGGCCAGCGTGCCTTATTTTTAACGTGTGAAATCCGAAGCGAGCCCTCCCGCGCTCGTAGCCTTGCAGTGCAGCCCACTAGCCTACTTGTCAACAAACAAAACTGTACGGAGAAAAGAAGAGAATTAAATATTGCACCTTAGTAAAAAAAAAAAAAAAATCCGTATTGTATGTCAGCATGTTAGAAGCGTCATGATGCATCGCACTGATCAATTCTCTAATCAGCGTTTATAATAATAACTGTCAGTGTTTCTCCCTAAATGATATATTGTTCAGTTTTATTTCCTTTGCAAATTTCTCGCCATTAAAAGGATTGTTTGGATGTATCCAAAGGAAAAACTGCACTACAAGGAAAAATGAAGCAGGGGTGGCATCACGGGGGGGGGGGGGGGGGGAAGAGCCCCCTGTCGGGAAAGCCTTGCCCCCCATCGGGGAGTAACCGAGATTGTCGTCGGGAACAGCTGGAAGACGAAATCTACATGACGACATAAAATTCGTAAAAATTTCGGGTAATAATGTCAAAATATAGTTGCCGTTTTGTTTGCCAGTAGTCCTACTGTTGCTACCTCATCACCTCCATAATATTTAAAAGCTGTCATAGTTAATGCAGAAAAGTTAACTAAATATTATGTATAAAGCTAAACTTGTTAAGGATTCTCGCTTGAATTCATGATACCAAATTCTTGATGATACCAATGAACTGAGCGAAAATCATGTACAGTAAGTTGCTAAACTGAAAATTATTGATTTGCTGCCTTATACCATCAACGCCATGATTTAACAGACATCTTAGTTATGAGACACGTTTGGGAAGCCAACGCTTACCAATGATCTCTAAAAGAAAAAGGCCCGATTTTAAAAGCCCAACGTACAACGCGAAGTTTGTGAGGGGTCGAACACACCCCACACAAACGGAGCAATAGGAGGCGCCAGCTAGTGGAAGGTCAACCTACTACTACCGGTACTCCCCTGATATTGTCTCAATATCCCCACCAACTCTTTTTATGACACACGAAACTTTTGATTTTCATCAGACAAGTTTTCTTTAATTAAAATATTAATTTAACTTACGTGCTGGGCGATTGTGCTGCTGGCCTGGACTCAATGTGTTCTCCTTACTTTCTCCATCTGAAACATAGGAAAAAAACACATTTACCAGTAATGCAGGATTCAATGGCTCTCTCCTTGAAGGAGAGCAGAATAAAAGACAACCAGTCTTTTGGTAGGCTTGAAGGATGCATGTGTATAGAGCAGTGACATTTGCCACCGTATTGGCACCAGTTTGGGTTTTGGAGGGCATAACTACAAGGTGCACTACATAAAAATGGAGGGAAAAACAACGGAAGAGCGGATTTCTTAAGCTTAAAATAACGTTGTTTTCTCCAACAACAAAAATCGCGCGTTTTAGGTCTAAGAAATCACTCTTCACAGCATCGGCTTCAGTATGACGCCCTTCTGTTTCTCTCTGCAGTGCCCCTTGCAGCTAACCCATTAAGGCTCCAGCATAGAGTTATATACAATAATACTACGTCGTGTCACTGCTCTATACATGGTGGCGCACTAAGCACTACCTAGCCAAGGTAACAATAAGTAATATCTTTTGGAAGGAGAGCATATAATCCCCTATGCAGGGTGGTTCACAAAAAAACTGACGACCCAAAATTTTCTAAGTCCAACTTTTCTAGTTAGCACCCCTCAGAACCAGGACAGAAATCTTTCCGTTTCATTAGACTTTATTTCTGTCCTATCCTGGTCCTGAGGGCTGCTAACTAGAAAAGTTGGACTTAAACAATATTTTGGGTCGTCAGTTTTTTGTGGTCCACCCTGTATAGTATAGCACAACCTACATACAGTACACTGCTCCCCCCCCCATGAAAAAAAAATGGGAGCGTAGTGTTCTTTTTAATTGCACACAAATCCATTTTCTGCCATTACCACGTCATTTGAAATCCACATATTAATTTATTTAGCATTGGTTACCCCATTTTTTTTCTTCTTTTTAAAAGTTAATTTCACTTTATAATTTCTTTCGAGAGCCTTATTATACTAACAACTTGGCATTAACAAGCATAAATTTTCTCATAAACAAACTCTATGTACAGTTTTATAACATTTTAACAAATAACAAGCTTAAATTAAGAACACTCACGTAAAATCAACAATACGAATAATCTAATGATGGGAACATAAGGAGTAAAGAAAATGTGCAACAAATACTTAAGTTAAAATAAATCATGCCACCACACTCCTCCTCACCCACATTTGCTTTCAACATTATTGTGGCCTTGAACATTTTAAACCTACCAAGACCCAGTTCAAACAGATTAGGGAATTGTTCCAAAACATCGTTGTCCATCACAAAACTAGTAATTCCAGCAACAAGTTCTCCCTTGGAGATTTCTAAGTTGAAAAATTGTTCAAGTGTACGTTTCTACTTTTGAATCCAGGTTTTCCCTAATAAAGCAGGCTGCATACTTGGAGCACCTACAGCATTTAATGATTCAGTTTTCCCATTAATGGTAACCTCCAAAGTTATGATTCCCAATGGCTTAAAAGGACATAAATCCTTCCGGTATATCGTGCGACCCGATAAGATTACAGTTGGCAACATTTACACAGGTTAGAGTTAATGTCGCCAAATCACCTCACACGCAGGAAAAAACAAGAAAATGAATGTGTTGGAAACATTTACATACGTTTGAACTAATATCGCAAAACTTAGTCATTCAGGAAAGCCAACAGGGATTTATGTTCCTTTAACTTCTTCTCCAGCCCAAGATTTTAATGTAATTAAAGTTGGTAACAACTTTGAAAAATATTTATAATACCATTGCACTTGAATCAGTGTTGAGACACACCCGGCATCTACTTCTAAGGGTGTACTATGGCCATTCAAGGAACAGTTTATTATACACTTACTACCGTGCACAGTACTTGAATTAGTCATAGTATAAATTGAGGAATCCAGAGCTTCTGACGCCTTACTATCACGACATGTGGCACCCGAATCTGTATTATCAGATTCTTTTACGTGGTGAGCCTTTTTGCCATATTTGTGGTTTTTCCTTCCACGGTTCTTCCCAGAATTTACTTTTTTTTATTAGGTTGGGCGCTAAGAACCTGCCAGGTGCAGAATAAGGCATCCCTGACCTGCACATGAATTTTAGATGCCCCGTAGTGCTGCAGGTTTTGCAAACATGTGACCTATTGCATTCTGGTCTTACATGTTCGAATTTGCCACAACAATAGCAAAACCTTCTTAACTTTAAGGCGTTTCTCCGCAATTTTTTAAGTGGAATTCAATATTTTTGCTTAAAGACAAATAGTATATAACAGCAAAATACTATATATAACCATTTTATAACTATGTTACATACCGTTAGCGTCCCAACAGCTAATTATTAAAATAACTTTATAAGTTTTAAGCAATTTATAACTTCAGCTTTAACTAGACTGCTAAGCAATGCTCAGAAAACCCATTTTAGCTTAATTACTAATAATGGTTTATGATTACAAGTATCTAATTGTACCTTTGAAAATTCACGTTATTATATGTTATTAATTTAGACTATCTTATTTTATCATGGCTATAGCTGTTTAAGGGCCTTAAACTACAGCTTATCATTATTTATAAACTATTCACAATACTACGTTGCAAAGCAGTAACATCTGTTGTAACAAACGATAAACAATTTTAAGGTAGTTTTAACAACTCCAAAATACCCGACATCTATAGCAAATAAATGTTATTAAATGCGCAACACAACCCTTAAGCTATTAAATTCAATAATTAAGAAATGGCTCGCGCAGTTCGAATTGTGGCCCACCGACAATTCGTCAACGTAAACGAGCTTGATTTGTTCGTTGTAAATTACTTTACAAAGAGTACCAAATACCTGGTGTTCTACCAAAAACCAAGAAGTAGCACAACTGTTGAATTCCCATGATGACTCACAATTGGCATAAGCAGGGAGTATGTCACCAAATCCACACTTCCTCGGCGATTTCTCACGTGGTCAGTATTAATCTTAGAATTGGTTCATTTACCATTTTAGCTCAAGTTAGACACAAACTTCTTAAATTCAACGTCGAATTTCAGCTAGTGGTGCCCTAAACTGGCGCTCAGGGTAACTCACTGCTCAGGTGCGCTGATAATTTTAACTTGCTTATTGCACAAGCGTACGTTAAGTTTTTAAATTTCAAAGTTACTTTACTCTCATCGCCATTGCAACATTCAAGGGCTCCATCCTTTGAGGAGAGCATAATAAAAGACATTCAGTCTTAAGGTAGGCTTGAAGGATGTGCAGCCAGTTAATTGGCCGCAAGCTCTTTTATTACCTTCTTCTGTTGTCAGGTGACCACAGGACATCGTGGGTGCAATATTAGCATGATTACGCACACAGGGTGGTGCACTAAGCACCACCTAGCCATGGTTTTTCGATCAGCATCCTTTGATCGAAAAACCATGACCTTATAGCCAAGGTAACATTAAGTAGTATCTCCAGGGAGACAGCATAGTGTCCCCAATGTATAGCGCAACCTACACGCACTACACGTAATAATCAGAGGAAACATTGACCGAAATGTGTGAACAGTGTTGTTTTAAAACAAGTTACACAGTTTTCACATGATATTACACACATGGTGCATCGTAAATGGGACAGCTAATTGAACGTGCGCGTATATTAATTTAATTAACAAAATTAGGAGGATCGCTGTTACGTAGAAGTTTTTATCGTTTCATTTTGTCTCCTGTGTTTATATCTAAATTGATAGAGGACATTTGTGACACCAGAGCACACAAAGCCAATACTCCACATTCAGATAAATTTACAACTTGGGATTAAGCCTACACTTTTACGGTTCAAAGAATTGGAAACAGATTACGAGATAAGTCTTTGTACTGTAATTTGACGTAAATTCTTAAAAGTGTAAATTCGCCAATGAAGCCGTTTTGGTGTGAGTAATATTCAACATTGAAATTCCCCGTTGCCACCGAAAAAATTGGTTTTCAGAACCCGGACTTTACATTTGCTAGTGAATAATGTTTCATATCCATGTGTACCCTTTCGCACCCTATGTGGGACAAACAAGATGGCAATAAGTTGCGAGCTATTAAAAGCACTGTCAGACAAGGCCCTCAGCATGTTGCCGAGAAGCAGTTGTGTTGGCCCGTTTCCATATTGGTCACGCCAATCTTACACATTGCTTCCTGATACATCTTAGCTCCTGAATGTCATTGGTATCCCAGCGACTTACGGTCCGTCATGTGCTAATAGATTTTCACCCATCTTGGTGGAGTGTGTCACCGTTTCCATTTCCCGTGAGACTTAACGCGTCAATGGGCGATGAGTCTATCCTCCTATCCGGGTTGTTTTTTTTAATTTTTGTAGGAGGTACAGATGTATATGATGTAGATGTATGACAAGATCTAGATTTGGGGTTTGTTTAACACATCTGTAAGACAAAGTGACAACCCGGACCACGCACTGTGACTGAGGTAGGCACTAATCATCTAACTTTGAAGTGGCAAAAGCCTCGATTCCCCCCTTCCCTATGTACCCTTTATTTACCCTTTTATTTACATTTTGCTTTGTAATTCTATGTACCCATATGTACACTTTCGTGTCCTTTGTACCCTTTATACCCCATTTTACCCTTACTTTTTGACGCTTTATTTATTAACTGTTCATTTGCTCTTTTATTTACAGTTTAGTTTGTAATGTTATGTACAGTTCCGGTCAAAAAAAAAACGCCTTCGTTATACGGAAGAACTTGCAGGATTAATGTATGTGACTCTGAACGGAAATGTTGATATCTCGAAAACTACTGGGCAGAATTGAATGAAACAAAAACTGGGTTGCGTATTATGACATCAGCTATCTTTCTATACGTATTACATGTAATGGTAAGTAGTCAAATATAATTTGCCGAGCGAGCAACACGAGTTGATAACTAACAATATATCTCATAAATTGCTGGATAGAACTGAATAAAACAAAAACTGGATTAATTGTTATGATAATGCTATATTTCTAAACGTATGACATGAAATATTCAGCAGAAAAATATAATATGCAATTCAGACTTTGTTTCATGAAATTCCTTCCACTGGTTTCATGAAAATCCTTCCACTGGTTTTCGAGATATTGTCAGATATCATTAATTTTTTCTCGCTCGGCCAATTATTTTCAGTCAGTCAACGTAGTATTTAATAAGGGTAGAAATACAGTAGACAATCTAATATGTAATTCAGTCTTTGTTTCATGAAAATCCGTCCAGTAGTTTTCGAGATAACTGAATTTATCCACGGTTGTTATTACGACCCTCGATATAACGAAAAAGGGCGTTGTTTTTTGACCGGAACTGTACATTACATAGCATGGTTTGTAATTCAATCTGAGTTTCTATCCGTAAGGGTCCTGCGTTATATATTAATAAGAGTTTAAAAATCTTACACGAAAACCTGTCGGACTGCAGCACGGATGGGACACTTCGACATTAGCGTATATACGCTCATAAACGGATACAATTTGACATGCAAAAGAAAAATCTTACCATCCACAAATAAATAGGCCGACGTGGAAACCCTCCCAACGTCATTGTACGCTACGCAAGTGTATTCTCCAGCGTCATCCGGAAAGACGTCCATGATCTTGAGTCTACACGTCGTTCCATCGAAGTCCGTCCGGAAGTCGGCTCCGTGGTGGAGAACATGGCCGCTGCGCTCCCACCGGATTTCAGGTGATGGCGTCGCCTTGATCTGACACTCCAAGATGGCCGAATCACCATCGTGACAATGTACGTTCTTCAGAGCTTGGATGAAAGCTGGGCGAGTGGCGACTCGGCTGGAAAAGAAAAATGATGTTGATATCCAGAAAACAAACGAAGCTATACAGATAAAAAGCAAAGTAGAAATACTTCCGTCGTAGCATCCGGGGCAGCAGGAAAAACTAGTGCACAACCCTCAAGACGGGGAAAAAAAATCACTTATTGAAGGACCAGGGTTCGATTCCTGAACATGGAAACACGTTTTTTTTTTAGTATAGAAGCCGCACTTGGATTTCTGCTGCAGTACCCATAGATACGATAGTAGTGTATTTAGTTATTAGAAATTTATTAAATCGTACGAAGTTTAGTGTGAACTTGCATGTGCTACGTGAAAATTAAAATACATACAAATAATTAGACAAAATTAATACTAGTAATAATATAACATTAATAATACTAATAATAATAAAAGTCGAAATACCATGCTAAAAACCAAAACTATACATGCAATTAAAACATAAATACAACTTAGAAAGCTACAAATTACTTAACTAATTAATTATTAAAAGGCGTAGATACAATTTAAAAATTATTATTCTTAGAATAAATAAGTAATACGGTTTGCCATACACTACCGTAAAAATGCAAAATTAGTTAAATACTTTTCAAAGAAAAGTAAAAAGTAAAATGAAAAAAAAAAAAAAACATTGATATTAACAAAATAAAAGGTACTATAAAAACGCCTTACCATAAAAAGCACCCAAAACGCACGAATAATTTGTGTGTTGTGCGCTTATTTCTCCAGATATTATGTACCTACGCAAGATAGAGTACTATCCACCCAAAACCAAAACTAGTAGAAAAACCCGCCAAGTTTCCAAAAACGATTGGCCTTTGAAGTAGTGATATCATTCCACCAGGGAAAGGCCGCCAAGGTCCAATCCTATTAGCCAAGTTAATAGCACCGACTAATATTTCGAAAGTTAAATGAAAACTTGAAGATTGCTACTCCCTGATCGTTTTTGGAAACTTGCGGGTTTTTCTACCAGTTTTGGTTTTGGGTGGATATCACAACTTTCATAGGACTGTGAACGTACATAAGGTTACACCATCTTATCTTCATGTATACCTTTTTTATAGAGGAATTTAATTTCTATAAATTTTCAGCAGGATATAGAGTACTACCAGACGAAAGATAATTAAATTACGCTTTGGATAGGCCTATATTTTCATCGCTCTAACTTGATTTTCTGGCCTTTAAATAAGGGAAAATCT
>JAHWFP010191516.1:7159-27335 GCA_023313725.1 Lithobius niger
GCTGCCCTAGTCATATGAAAATGTGGATGACTGCTAATGAGAAATCACAGTATTTTCATGCATGCGGGAAATCGCAACACTACTCCACAAAACTGGCCATATGAAGAGGGGGGGAGGCTGTCCTAGTAATAACTATATGTCAGAACGACAAAGTATGTTAAAATAGAACATGATAAAAAGAGGAGTTGGAAAAAATTGAATTCGATGTACCACAAGGCTCATTGTCTTGTCTTGTCCAGGAGTTTAATGCGTGGAAACCGTTTATTTGTATCTGGTATCGTTCCATAGATGATGGCTCACTTTTCGGTGACGTCCGCCTCATATTTCCGGTTTTGATTTATTTAATTTCAACTAACTTTTGTACGCTGAATCTAACGGTGAAAACCGTTTGTCTCATATCTCGTACCATTCCGGAGTTGGAAAAAGCGACGGACGGACTAAGTAAGTATTGTGTGCGCGGCGTATCTTGAGTCCTGCACGTATTTTGTGATCGGCTACGTCCTCCTGGAGGGGGCGGCTTTGACCGACGGTCGCCATTGTTATTGTAACTATTTTGGATATCAACAAGGCACTCTGCTACCAAAAACGTACAATCGATTCTTTGTGTTCATTCTGGGGCGAACTGAAGATGGGCTGTGGACACTATAAGTAGTTTATTACGACGGCTCGAAGTTGATGATGAACTTGTGTGTGCCGGATAAGTCAGGTACAATAGAAAGGCACATGATACCGAATAATATGGAGGTAATATTGAACACATTATTTGTTGACAAGTACTATTTTGAACATAAATCCATAGGAGGACGTATCAGAAACAAAAATAAACACACTATATTTTTTTTTAAATCAGACCGAAGGTTTATCTGGGCATTGCTTAATCGATTACTTGATTAAGCAAGAAGTAGTCGAATAGTTTATTTTTAACCTCATTTATCCCATCAATTTGAAGCAGTTCAATAGGGATTTCATTAAATATAGTAGGAGTTTTATATTTATTTGTTCGTTTGCCAAATTGATTGTTGGCAAAAGGCACTTCATATCGATATGTGGTTTTCCTGAAATAATTATTCTGTATAGTCGAGCTTAATTTGTGGTCACAGTTAAAATAGTTTTTTTCAGAATTACAATGAAATCTCTACGCTGTTTAATTTTGAGAATTTTTGTTTTCCTGTATATTTGTTTAGATTTTAAATTTCCATATTCGTTAAAAATAATTTTTTTGATTAGGTTTTGCAGTTTTTGCAGCTATTTATATTTTATAGTCGTTGCTAATTTTAATAGACGTTGCTATAGTCGTCCCTGTATAGAAGACTAAAAACTTCCAATGCAGTACAAATTCTAGAACAAATTCAAAACAAATAGGGTTGGGTGCGTCTTTTTGGACATTGTCGTAATTTCATAATCTGGAGCGGGCACCACAACAGAAAAAATACAAAACAGCTAAAGTAAAATATAACGTTTAACTAAAACCTAAATTTCAACTTTTAGCAGCATAGAAAAATGCGCTTCATATATTATAGGCGTGCTTAGCACCTCTATCCACAGTACCGCGCTTATTCTTTCTTTATTGCGAGAGCTTTGCAAGAAATCACTGTTTAAGCCCCTCTACCCTCCCCCCATCTCCTGAAAAAATCAATACATCACAGTTTCTGCTCTATGTATAACGCCACCACACCGTGACAAGTGTTCTCTCTAAATATAATTTCAAGATTAGTTTCGGTTTCGTTTTTCTTGTGGCCTCTACGCAACCCAGGTGCACCATCGCCGATCCATCAAAACAAAACAAAACACGAAAACAACCAGAGCGAAATCTTTACCAACCGCTCGAGTTCCTCTGACGCCATGCCCGTAAAAGAACGTAATATTTACGAGCACGCTCAAATCCGTTTCACGTTGTCGGCTTCATCGACTTTAAATACCAGGGCGCCGCCATTTTGGCAGCGAGTGATAGATTGCTCACTCTCGGTTCTGACGTAAACCGCACGTGCTTCATAAAAGGGCGCGGCGCACGTGCACGGCCAGCCAACGAAACGCGCCGCGCGTCCAAAACGGGTGATCGCTTGAATAAGCGAATGGCGCGAGCAGGCAATCACGCGCAACGTCATCAGTCAAGTCAAGGCAAACAGCGGTGACTACAATGCGAGGAGCGTTCGAAAATGCAAACGAAGTATTCCGGATTCATAGTTTGATGTTCGGAAATTCAACCATGCAGAAACTTCGTGACCTCCCTCCCTCCTCTGAGGACAGACAATGGCGAGAATGAAAAGAATTTAAGGTTAGGTTGTGTCATTGAACGTTACATCTAGTTACAGAAAACATATATTAGTCCTACTATACCATCAGCTTAATGAAGGGCTTCTTCCCCCCCCCCCCCGTACTAAAAAAGCTACTAAAACCATGAAGAGAAACGAAGATCCCCAGATGCTACGACGGGTGCTTCTTTATAAGTAAAACCATATATTGGCAAAACATTTCAAGGCACATGGGGGGAGGGGAGTATTCTTAATTCAGCATTTTGGACCCTTGTGGAAGAGGGCCAATTAAAGCAGGAATTTTTAGAAAGCTACCGTTGAAAAATGAAAAATACTGAATTCGTATACTCAATTTTCTCCAAAACGATCTAGACACACGCTAGTGTGTCGCCGTCAAGTAACAGTAGATCATCCCATTGTAGACATCCGATTGTTAAAAAATTGATTGTTAATGATACAAAGGCGGCTGACTAGCAGACATGTGTCTGTTAACTGTAAGCAACTGAAAGGATATTTTGGCATGTTGAAGATAAATCCCAATGCGACAGAAATGTTTCAAATTGTGGAAAATATAAAGGGAAGGGTCAGAGATTAAGAAAAACTAAAATTTAAAGGATGAATGTCCACCAATCATAGAGAAAAAGATGCGTCAATAACGATGTTTTTACGTTACTGTCTAGCTAGCTAGCTGTCTAAGTAGTTAGCTAGCTAGCTAATAAGATTTTTCCCATGTTAAATCCCATAGACTTTTTGCTCATGGCTAGCGCAAAATTGAAAAGGCCTACGTTCCTGAACATTTGCATACGGATACATGGTGATCTGAGGAGGGTCCTTTTGTTGGTTTGGGGGTTGTAGGGGTCAGGACAAATGCGTGGGAGGGTTTTGAAATTTGCCACCGCCGAATTTAAATTTCGTTTCTTTTCCAAGTTGCAACCAACGATTTTAAGCAACAATGGCTTGAACAATCAAGACTGGTCCTTAGATTTATTGGAAAAGCCTGGACGAACTAAAAACTGAACTGTAACGAAGGACAAAATAAAGAAACATTAACGTTGCCGTGGATTGCGTAAGAATAAAGGGATGCCCGTTAGATGATGGTTACGCAACAATGTGAGCATACACAAGCTAATGGGTTTTTTGTTAATAACCCACAAATAAAATGCTTCGCGTTCTGCTATTTTAGTAACAACGACCTTGGGGGTTTCTGCATGACTAAATGCGAACGAAATCTTTAAAAATTAAGGGGAAGGTGCAGGGATGAACAAAATAAATGAAGGGGATACGCTGATTGAGTGAGCGAAGCGAACGAGGTGTGCGCAAAAATGGGGTTGAAGCATCTTAAACAGATGCTGTAACCTTATGTACGTTCACGGTCCTATGAAAGTTGTGATATCCACCCAAAACCAAAACTGGTAGAAAAACCCGGCAAGTTTCCAAAAACGATCGGCCTTTGAAGGTAGTGATATCATTCCACCAGGGAAAGGCCGCCAAGGTTAATCCAATTAGCTAAGTTAATCGCACCGAATAATACAGTGGACGTTAAATGAAAACTTGAAGATTGCTACCGCTAGTAGCATTCTTCTAGTTTTCATTTAACTTTCGAACTATTAGTATGTGCGATTAACTTGGCTAAAAGGATTAACCTTGGCGGCCTTTCCCTGGTGGAGTGATATCACTACCTTCAAAGGCCGACCGTTTTTGGAAACTTGGCGGGTTTTTCTACCAGTTTTGGCTTTGGGTGGATTAAAGATATCATTAAGAAAAACTTGTACATTTCAAGCAATAACTTACTCCAGAGGCAGAAATTTGTTAAAAATTGGACCTCTGAAAGATGAAAATGGGCGCAACGCTTTACTTACTTCTGTCCAAAACTACTGAAGGTATTAGAATATTATTGGACAAAAGTTTCCACATTTTAAAGCCACTACATGCTCTAATTTCATTTCTTTTTTTCTTCATTCAGGGAATTTAGAGACATTTTTGTCCTTAAATCATAGAGACCTTTCGGACATTTTTGTCAAGTAAGGACTTTAGGGACATGTTTGTCCTCAAGTAGGGACCTTAAGGACACGTTTGTCCTCAAATAGGGGACCTTAGGGACATGTTTGTCCTCAAATAGGGGACCTTATGGACATTTTTGTCCCCAATTATGAACCTTAGGGAGATTTTTGCATCAAGTTAGGACCATTCGGTCATTTTTGTCCTGAATTAGGGACCTTTTGATCATTTTTGCCCTCAAATAGTGACCTTTGAAACCTTAGTGACATTTTTTTCCTCAAAATGGGACCTTGGGTATGATTTTTACCCTCAAA
Source organism: Lithobius niger (assembly GCA_023313725.1). Taxonomy (NCBI): domain Eukaryota; kingdom Metazoa; phylum Arthropoda; class Chilopoda; order Lithobiomorpha; family Lithobiidae; genus Lithobius; species Lithobius niger. The sequence goes on from JAHWFP010191516.1 coordinate 11,724, forward strand.
TCGGGACCTTAGGATATTTTTTCTCCAGTAGGGACTTAAGGGACATTATTGTACTCAAATAGAGACTTCATTTTCTCCTCAAATAGAGACTTCATTTTATCCTAAATCCCTAAGGACAAAAACCTTAAGGACCCATAAGGACTTTCCATCAAATTCTAGAACTTTGAAGTTTAAAGACCTGAATACTAAACTACGTAAAACATGATTTTATACTTAATTAATAAGCCTTTCATCTAAGGCAATTTAATAGTTGCATAGTTGCATAGATCGGGCTCAATTTTGAATCTGGAAGATTTTGAATTTTGAATACATCAAGGCAAAAGAAATACTTTGGACTAGGGCAGAGTCCATAGATTGTCCATAAGAGTTGGAATTAGAACCCATAATTGCTAAAGGAGCTTAGTAAATTCTCATAATACCAGAACTGCCTGGTACAAACTTTTCCATTTTCAGTTCCTGATTAAGTTCTAAGTGCTGTCAAAGAATGGGAAGAAAAAACGTCAATGTTTAAAGTGGTGGGAATAGAAGCCAACGAACGGGTTGGACGAAAACACGGGAATAAATGCCACGTTTCTGAAGACCTCTCTTCCATTATCAAGAATAAAAACAATACTTTGTTGACCTCATGAAAGCTACGATAAAGGCAGGGGGTACAAGGGGTGCTTATCTTTTCTGAGCCATCGGGTCACTAAAAATCCTTGTAGATTTTTTTTTACAAGGTATTGATTTTTTTTTTTACTTATTTAGCCACTTAAAAAAAGTCCTAAAATTTTCCAGTGTATTTTCTGACGACAAAGCACTCAAGAATAATTTTTTTTATTGAAACTAGGCTACATCTTTAATTGTTTCAGTTCCTAAGTGGCAATAATAAATTTACAGCTTGTTCCCGTGTTATTTTTTTTCTTGAATATTTTCACTTTTTCGGTTGTCCAGATTTTCATCTGAAATTGTATTTTTAGGCTTGAATAGTTATTAAACTTAGCAAAAGTGTAGTAGTTACATCTGCACCCATTTGCATAATTTTTCGGCCCGGCCCTGACAAACCACAATACTTATCTCTACAGGAGAAAAGGACCATCATAGAGCATAAAAACCAAAATTACACACAAAAAATAGCTAAGAATTAACCACTCACAAGTTGTCATAACTGATGGTCTCTAACTGCAGTGAAATGCTAGTTTGCCTGGCTGGTCCCATAAAAACCAAAATTATTTCAGTTCCCAAATCTGTAGTATAGTGGTATTACGATTTCAGAAGTTATGACGTCATGAAGTGGGAGAAGTTGTCTTCGTTTACGTAGTACATTAGATCCTGTAGCCCTATGCGGGAATTGGGTTGGTTTAAACAATGCTGATTACCGAGAAACCTTTCAAACACGTGCGTACTTTTCCTTATTCAAGTAACAGCCGCAGGAGTTTTGCGTGTGACGTCATCAAATACTCTCAAATCGTGCCGAGTGACGTGTAAAGCACAAATAATGTAAATTTTAAAGGCTGCTTCTACAAACAGTAAATTCAGGCAGCTACGTACAATAAAGCAACAATAAGGGCGCGTTTACGCAGCGACTCGCCTTTGCATTCTCGCAGCTAGAACTCAATCGCGGTGGCAAAGGTGACATTGCCTTGGTAACAACGCTAAATGGATTAGCTAAATCCGACATTGTTTGAGTAAATACTTGCAGTCTTATAATCCGTGCCAATAATATAAAGAATTCCTCATGACGAAACAATTTCCCAAACGCTTCTGAACTCGCGTTATTTGCTGTGTTCGTTGCGAGGCGGCAGACATAAAACCGCCGCCATGTTGGAATTTGAGGTGATTTCTATAGCTTCTAGCTGCGAGAATGCAAAAGCGAGTAGTTGCATAAACGTGCCCTTATAGATGTGTACTGTGCGCATAGACTGTACGTATAAGTGAAAAAATACACCCTTCGGTTTAGTTCACGACCAACAGCGGTTACAATAACTTTAGAATGCAAACATAAAAAAAAAACCAGGAGAAGATAAACAAGTGTTGTAACGAACACAGCCCAGTCCAGGAACCGCAACATTACGGCCGCGTTACTGTGCCTCCACTTTCAACGAAGAACGCATGCAAACTGCAGAAAATTCAATGAGCGTAGACGGGGAAAGGTGATGTTTTCGTGGTTCGTGCCTCTTTGATAATGTCGGGCTTACGAACGCAATACACGAAGTATCGCCGAGCATTCCAGCTAGGGATGACGCTAGAATCACTTTACTGGGGAGACGGCAGTGGGGCGTCAATTTTAGCCAGGGGGGGCGAACCGAAAAATTCGGCTTTTGTGGCCTCCCCCTCCAAAAAAAAAGAATAAAAGTAAAAATAACACTTACAATTCTCTTTCTCACACCCAACGTTCTCAACTGTTTTCTACACCATTTTTTTTGGAATATTTTTAATACAGCTGAGAAAAAGATGATTTTGCAACTCTCACAGTAACAATTAGGCCCCATTGATGTGACCTCAAGTTTTTCCTGTGGCTGTGAAAGAAACTAAGGTAGTTTTCTTAATAAGTAACCAGAATTTTCTTCGTTTATATGTTTCGTTTTGATCTGATTGGGTCGGGCCGCCGCCGCCAGCGACAGGGCAGCCAAAAATGTAACTTCCCAGCGTCGTCCCTGATTCCAGCTCTTGTCACAAAACCATCTCCGGTAAAGAAGCTACGGGTTGCTCATTGTGGATCCAGACCAACTGAATCAACATCGTCTGAACCTTATTTATACAAAAGTAAATCCCTTACTAGACTGGCTGCCTGTCACTCTCGACTGCATAGCGACGCACGGTGGTTTGCCAACGATACCAAACAGGTTACTTAAACGCAACACCAACCGCACAATTGCGGCAATTTTGACCTTGTAGGCACGTAGTAAAGCATCGCTGCGCACGAAATTGTCTTCTGTCTGGTTTAGGGCTGACCGGTAAGAGATGTAAAGTTCCCGGCGTGCACGAGAACTAGCGTGGAACCAAGAGGCGAGACGAGTAAAACTCCTTCCTCGATTCAAGGTATGAGTTTCAGTGTTGTTGTGTGGCGATTCCGGTTTTCTTGGAACAATCACAGCACGAGTAGGATTAGTCACATGTATTTAGTCGCTAAAAATTTATGCGGCGTACTTCTGAACTACGTTACCAGTCATTATGGTAATTATGGTTATGCCCACGACAACTGGCCTTATGGGGTCACCAACACAGTTGGTACGGTAACTTTTATTGTGGCCCGGAGACCGGAATAATCGTGATCCATGATCCATTGATCAGGTAACCCGGTTTGATCCGAAATTAACCCAATATGCCAGCAGTGAAACCTCTAATACGTTACGTGTTTTGTCGGAAAATATTGACACTAGGAGTCGATGACTTTTTTGAGTACCTATTTTTTTTTACGAATCCGGCAACAAATAGACAAATAATCGTCAGTAACCTTTATTTTAATAATAAGCATAAAAAATGTGGCGTTGTGGTTAGTGGGTTACTAATGACAGTTTGTGTGTTTCTACGCGTACTTTTCATCTGTGGCATGCTTTATGCGAAAGCCACTGACGATACAAAAAATAATACCGTGTTGACGATAACGCCGCCACCCCCCAAAAATGTATGGTGGCGCACACCTCTAGTCACGAACGATGTCTCATTCATGCATCTTGGGGAGTTTTGGGCTGCCTTAAAAATTACGTCACTGGAGAAGGCCAAATCCATATGTTTATGGCAGGGACTCATGGTAGCTGAGCGGTGGCAGACACGTCGCCATGTCTTTCCGGGTTGGTGGGTCACTCCAGGTCAGTGGATCGCTCCAGATCGCTTGGTCACTCTTTGTCGATGGGTCACGAGGTCACCGGTGGATGTAGCTTTTTGACCCGGTGACAACCACAAATCATTCAGTAACCCGTAACTCTTTTTGCTACAACTTTTTCAAATATTAACGGATTTTGACAATCGAGTACACCACTCGAAGCGTCTTTTTGAAAGCTGTGCAATGATTTTTTCCGCCTGTTGATAAGCCAAACAGTTTTCGAAATATCTTCGAAAAAAGACTAAGAACGCAGCTTTTATTTTTTTTTTACTTTTCTGAAGATATTTCGAAAACGGGTTGGTCTATCGACGTGGGGTAAAAAGCATTGCACAGCTCTGAAAAAGACGCTTTGAATGGTGTACTTGGTTGTCCAAATCCGTTAAAATTTGAGAAAGTTGTAGCAAAAAGAGTTACAGGTTAGCCCTAAGTGACCCAATCTTCCTGTATCTATCGCCAAAAGCACTATACGAAACATGGAACAGTATTGGCGTAGCGACTTCGGCATCGAGAGGGCTCTATGGATGGTGAGGGTGGAGGGGAGCGGGAATCGTTGAGGAATGTTGGTGGGTTAAGGGTGAGCGAGTTGGGATGTGGACGAGATACTTAAAGGGGGGATCCCTATATGTTGGTTGGGGTTAGGGAAATTCGGGAGAAATCTCAAGCTTATAGTGTCCGCGGCCTATCTTGAGTTTGCCCCAGAACAAATACAGATAATCGATTGTATGTTTTCGATAGCAGATGGTTACAAAAACAATGGCGGCCGTCGATGAAAGCCGCTCGCTCCTTCCAGGAAGATGTAGCCGCTCATAAAATACCTGCAGGACGCAAGTTACGCTGCGCGCACAATAAAACTAATTATGGCAAGATGGTTAAAATGATTCAATCCAGATTGGGTGATTCAGTTATTGGAGGTTATTTATTACAAGTGCTCACTTGTCTAAAACGCTTTGCAGGATGACATAAGCCAAATGAAAATTAAGATATCTAGAGAATCGGAAAAGCTGGAATAAATTCTGAAATTAGGGTAGGTTTGAATGGACGGGGGAAAATTAAGCTAGGCCAGGCTGCAGGTTCTCCAGTGGGGAGACATTTTCGAACGTTAGGGTTGGATTAGGCCTAGCTAAAGTAGGGGAAGGATGGTTGGGTTAGGATGAATTTAGGGCAATAAAGACGCCTGTTGACCATTTTTCGATAGCGTTGCCCATATTCTAAACACAGCATCCACGTTCCAGATTCTTCGTCACTGAATAGGCTGATGTGGGTCACGTAATCTCGTTTTAGTTATGAAAATCGCAGCGCTGCTGCGAATAGTGTTCTTCCATTTTTTAATTTACCGCTATTTTTTTATATTGCTTGAAGATTCTATGGTGCTGCAGCTAGGAGTTAAAGAGGTGAAAAGGCGCCCTTAAGTTATAGCCAAAGAAGGAAGGACTGGGGGAGCAGTGGAGAGGAGGTGCTTATGGGTCGGAAGCAAAGAAGGATGATAATTTTGGTAGGAAAAGAAGTACCAATTGGCCATTTTTCACGTTACAAACTTACTTCCGGTTCAGGCCAAGGATTAAATGCAGGAGGCGGCCATGTTGCGGGAAGGAGACGGCCATCTTACAGAAAGAAGACGGCCATCTACAGTAAGCATGGAAGAAAGAGACGGCCATGCTGGAGGAAGTAACGTTAGTTTGCTTTCTTTTTTACTAAAGTAAATTACTTTTCTCGTCGCTTTTTACGAGTTTGTTGGTTTTTTTATTTACAACAATGGTTAATGACTGTAAACGGAGCGCTTTTATTTTTTAAAACTGTTGTGTGCAAATCCACTAGTCGTGTGCTTCTTTGCAGCACTCTGATTGGCTGTTCGAGCTATTTTGGCGGAAGTGGTCAATATGACGTCACACCACGATGCAAATCAGTACATTCTTCGAAAAACAATACTACCCGAATTTGCATCATAACATTGGCGGACATTTAACGCCTTTTGAATTGCCACGGAATTTTTCTAATTTTGTTACAATGGTTTTCAGCCGGCTAAAGCTGATTGTTGGAAAATGGGAAGTATTTGTTGAGTATTTGGCCTGAAGATGCTTGCATACTTCACGTTATCTTGCGGCGCACCTGGAATGCAAATCGTTGTGAATTGCGCTATTGATGGTGGTCGGGGGGGGGGGGGTTCCCTTTATGCCACTACTCTGAAAACCCACTCAACTTCATGCGTGAACAACAATGCATTTATTTGTTTACTCTATTTTTGTGCTTTGCACGTTCTTCATTACAGCACCAATTGCCGTCCTCCTCATACACAGAAATCTCCGCATTTCGTATTGAGGATATCCCGACACATACTATTTCAACCAAAAATCCAGAAATTCGAATCCCTCCAAATCTCCACTCTCACACCTAAAACTCATAACGTCACAGGCGGCATATTTCCAACATTATGGGGGACCGTTAGAGCTAAAGAGTCCTTCTTTGGTCCCTTCATTTTCTAAGGCAGCGGAGGAGGACGTTGGGGGTGGTGGGGGCGGTTGGATGTTGTCTCATTTGGCGCTAGCGAAGCCCGGGTCCCCCAAGGCCCGTTGGCCAGCCAAGAAATACCGCACCCATTCCCGCCAAATAGATTGGGGCGTCGTCACGAACAATAAAGGGGGCCATAAAAGAAGGGCCAAAACAGGAACGCCTGAGCTGGAGCCTCTCCGCTGATGACCAGGCTGGATATAGAGCTTCAGTCTGGAAAGAAAATAAAGACGCCCTCCTTCTAGAAGGCTGACACACGGAAGAAAGAAAAAAAGAGAGAAGGCAAGGGAAGGAAAAACAATGAATAAACAGCAGCTCGACAACGAAACAACATAAAAGAAACAAGTTTGTTGTTTTTTTTTTCCCTGAAAAGGAAAAATAAACAAAACACACAATCAAACTGAAAACTTTTGGTGGCTGCTACTGTTTTACCACAACATGCCTCGCGATACAGTAGTATATAGCGACGCAATTTTCACGCGATCAATACCGTACTGGTTGACACTGTTGAACAGGATTTCGAACGACCACCGCGTCGCAGTAATGATGGAGAATACAACAAACAGCGAAAATTGTACACTAGAAATAACGTAGTTTAGTAAGCTACCTTTATGCACTTACGTTTCGTCGTAGTGGCATGACCCGGATTCGAACCGGCTACCCAGTTTGCCCCCAGATCACTTGCATAGCGCCTTAAACCCTATGGCCACAACCTCCACTGGCATAAAGATAACTCACTGAACCCGTTATTAAGGTCACAACCGTGACCAGGGCTCCATTCGACCGAAATTCACTCGGCCATAAACAATGGAGAGGGAAGACAAATCATACACTCACAAGGCTCAATAAAGGAGAAATAAATAGACATAAATCGCTGAAAATAATATTAAGGAAAATTGGAAATAAGCCAACAGCGAAAATCATACACTTAGAAATAACGTAGTTCAGTAAGCCACCTTTATGCACTTACGTTTCGTCGTGAGTTATCTTTATGCCAGTAGAGGATGTGGCCATAGCGATTAAGGCGCTATGAAAGTGATCTGGGGACGAACTGGGTAGCTGGTTCGAATCCGGGTCATGCCACTCTGACGAAACGTAAGTGCATAAAGGTGGCTTACTGAACTACGTTATTTCTAGTGTATGATTTTCGCTGTTGGCTTATTTCCAATTTTCCTTAATATGCCTCAGCGATTTATGTCTATTTATTATTATAGAATGCAACAACACGTACTGACGCAATACTATAGTGCTATACGACAAATAGAATTCAAACAATGGATATAGATGGATGCCTTTATGAAGGGGTGTCTTTTCACGCATGATGGTTGCGGCTCTACGTGCACGTTACGACTAGTGCAGTTTGCGAAAAAAATGTACTGTCACTGCATATCTCCACTGAATACGGGAAAAGTGACACTGCATACGCCAAGACTTTATTTTTTTTTACAGCTGTTTTTCGTTGGCCGAATAGGCCCCTTTATCTTTCCCCCTCCACTAACTTCACCACGAGGAATTTCGTAAACAACACCACTTGAATGGCATCTCCAATTTAAACATGCTTACCTGTCGGTCCCCTACCGGGTCCGCTCTCCTCATGCTTGAACTCACACCTGGGTGTATGATCGTTTCACCGAATCCCGTTTCGTCGATTCCCGTTTCGGCGAATTTTAATCAGTGTCTTAATTTTTGGCAAAACGGCAACTCTCGTTTCGTCTATTTTTTTTTTTTCAAATTACATGCCTCGCTCGCTGCGGCGAAACGTATAACATCAGAAACCGTGACTAATATAATTAGGAATGCATCTTTAATTCTCCCGCGTCAAATTTTTTAAGAATAATTTGATTCGGCGAAACGGATGTAGACCCATACTTGAACTCATGCTTGAACAAGTAAGTAAGCAGTTTCTTAGTTGGTAATGAATTTGGCACTACTTTAATGTTGTATTTTGCCAGTAAATTTTCTGACCTTCTCAAAGCCATCAGGCAAATATGACGACGGTACTAGTTGCGAAATCGGCTGAGTACCTCGGGGAGGCCTTAGATATAATCAGGTTTTCTCAATCTCCGGGAGAAATACTCTGTGGAACGACTTAATTCACCTTTTAGCTAAACCACTGCACGAGTAAAATGGTAATGTCACCAATGAAAAACGGATTCTACGCTCGGCTGGAGCGTATGGCTCGGTTCCGTCCCAGTAGCACAGTGGGTGGAGTCCTGCGGGGGCAAGATGGCGCGTGATTGTTAGCACGAGTATCTTATGAGCCAGAGGTCTCAGATTCGAGCCTGGTCTCAGCCACCTTGGCATTCTTGGGAAGAGAAGGGCCCTGCAATGCATCGTGCTTACGTCGATTGTGGCATGTAAGATGATCATAGGAATTTTTGATTAAAACTACTTAGTAAAATTGTTCCTCTACACTTTTGGGACAGTGTAGAGGAAATACCCATGGGCTATGGCTTTAAATGGAAGACCGTCAAACCGCCAAACGTTGGTTGAGTCCTTGGCTTAGCACGCAGCTGGACGTCCTGCGTTCTAATTCCAGTTGGTGCAGTTGTGGATTCATTTTTTGTCAGGCTTTTTTTTTTTATCCTGTAGTTAAGGCTGACTTTTTGCTTCGTCACTTATTCAATCAGCATTTTTGAAACAAATCAGGAGAAAGAATCATAGTTTAAATAAATAAACACAGTACAGTTTAACATAGTACAGTAAGCCACCTTTATGCACTTATACGTTTCGTCAGAGTGGCATGACCCGGATTCGAACTGGCTATATACCGAAATCGTCCCCACATCACTGGCGTAGCTCCTTTACCGCCATAACGGGTTTTCAGTGAGTCATCTTTATGTGCTGGAGAAGGCCATCCACGGCGATAAAGATTTTCGCTGTTCGGCTTGTTTTCTTCTTTCCTTTGTATAATTTTACAGCGATTTGTGTTTATTCAATCCTTCGTTAAGCCTTTGTATTTGTTTGTATTCCTGAAACTGCAAGCATTAGCGGTCGAATGGGGCCCTGGTCACTACCGTGACTTCATAACGGGCTCATTGAGTCATGCTCATGCCAGTGGAGGAGTGGCCGTAGTGATAAAGGCGCAATGTCACTGATCTGGGGACGACTTGGGTTGCCAGTGCGAATCCGGGTCATGCCACTCCCACGAAACTAAGTGCATAAAGGTGGCTTATTGTATTGCGTTATTTATAGTGTATGATTTTCGCTGCTTCATGGTTTGTTTTCCTCTTTCCTTTGTATTACAGATTAGCCATTTAAATTTCACATTTGAAATTGGTTTCGTTCAACTTCGCTAGTGAATGAATTAATACCGTTAAACCTCACCTCACTGATTACGTGGCAATTGCCATATCTCAGAAGCGTGCCAACGCTCAGAATCAGAACGTATATCGCCATCCGCGACCTGCTATGAAGACCGTTGCATACAAACCTCAAGGTCACCTGAGAAACAGCCACGCAAGCAGCACCTTCTGCAATACGGGTGAAGGTCAGCTGCGGTAACGCACACGGCGACGGGACAAATCCAGGGTCTTATTAACCCAAGTTGGGGCCCCGAGGCAGACCTTTGAAGATGGTCCCCTCACCCTGAAATGAGGCCCCTCATCCTATACTCTGATGCAGGGCCTCTCATAGTAATACGAGAACCCCTCACCCTGATATGGGGGCCTCTAACCTATTACCCTGATCTTAATATGAGGTTCCCTCACCCTGATGTGGGTGCCCTCACCCTGATATGAGGCTAAGTCACCCTGATATGGGGCCCACGCGGCAGGGCCATTGGTCCAAGGCAAAATTTTTAAAAGCGATAAACGAGAAAGTATAGATGCAATACTGTGCAGCTTTCTACGATGCTAGGAGGAACCATAAACTATACTAGGTTTAAAGGAAAAATAAATCCCTTTCTTAATATTAAAATTTCTTCAAAGCAACAGAGGAACAGTCATGAATAGTGAAAAGTATATAAAAAAAATAATATTATTTTCCTAATGAGTGCGTTGTTGGGGGCCCCGTTTGGGCCCATTCTTCGCTGGGGCCCTTAGGCAGCTGCCTCAACTGCCTCGTGGGTAATAAGCCACTGGACAAACCGTGCTTATACGGTTACCAGCTATAGTAGTTGTTACAGAAGAACGGAGCTGATTGCACCTGGATGGATGATGACAATTATTTCAAGTATAAAATGTCAGACACTAATAAAGGACTTTAATGAGAAATGTGGATTTGACCAATTTGATCATGATACTTCAGTGCAATATCTGTAAGAAATTCCAAGATGTAAGGATTAATCCGGTCTAAGCATGAAATAACATGTCTGGAATCGTGTTGCGTTGCTTAAGAAGGTCCTCCGCAATTTAGGCCCGCATTCCGAACGCTGATTTAGTACTTGACTTGAAGTCGTAGCCGTGTTGAAGTCGTAGCAGTGTAGCCGTGGTCAAATCCTTGCTTCAACTCAAGAACTGACTCCAATCCTAACTAACTTAAACCCATACTCGAGAATGGTATTCTGAACTCAAACTCAAACTCCAGTCTGTTCTCAAAGCTAAGTCTCAAGCGCGGAATCTCGAGTAAGGTACAAAGTATGCTCGAGTCTCCCCTTAAGCAAGAAGCGGCTTCGCTGCTACACCGGTGTGCATTTTGGCAGCCCTAAACACGGCGGGGCAATTATTGCGGTGACAATTACTAGGATTTTCCGTATGGTGGGCATTTCGTCACGTAGTAGAGAACAATAGCTACATCCTCTTTTGGCTGGAGTGCAGAGAGAAAAGTGGTATGCAAAAGAATGTGTCAAGTTATAGGTCTAGCTATAATCATGAGTCTATGAAAATGCTATAACTTGGTCCAGCCAGTTTTCCTCTTTTTTAAATCCATTTCTTCGTAAACCATAGTGAAGAGTATGAAGCCATGACTCGTATATAGCCGTTTTCTACAAAATAAACCTTAACAATATGATCGCATGGCAATACGTGCATTAAAAGAAAAAATGTGTATTAACATAACATCTCAAAGAATAAAAAAGTAAATACAAAATATATATATGATCGACAGCTTTTTAATGTGTCATCACCCAACACCGAACTTTCGTGTTTTGTTCCGTAGCGCTTTTTCAGCGGTCCACAGTTCTTTAGTTAGAATTTTGAAGACTTCTAATAAATAGCTTAATATTGTGACGTTTGCGTCCATAATTACTGTCTACCAGTATTAGCTTGATGTAAGCTGTATTTATGTTATATTGCTTGCTGCTAATTCTTTTTCTGCACCCCAAAAACACTAATGTTGCAGAACTTTATCTGCTTAGTCCCAGGGAATAAAGGGCCAGCTAATGCAAGCTCACACTGTATGGTAAATCGTTGACACTTGGAAGACTTGCTTGGAAAAAAACACATAGGTTGGCCACGTTTTTGCCGTGACAGTGGCAAAAACATGGTTTTTAGCGATTTGTACTATAGTTATTACCGGTTAAAACTGACAAAAACCAGCAAAAGGCTAACTATTACCACTCCAAATGTGAAAAATGAAAATTTACCCTTCATGCGCTTATTTTCACAGAAAAAGATATTCTTCTCACAATATCTATGCAAATTTTCGACAGTCAGCTGCATAAATTTGCCTAGGTATTGTGAGAAGAATGTCGTTTACTGTGAATGAAAGATAAATGAGGAGTGAATATGAATTTTCAAAGTAAACGATGTGACAAGGGGAGCTTTTGTAATTTGCAAATATTTGACATGTAGGGTAAACTTTTTTGTTGTTGTTGACTTCAAGTAAATTTTTGACATATTTTTGGCCAAAGGGGCGATATAAACCATGGTAAAAACCGGTTTTAACCACTGATTAAAACCCAGAAACGACGACGCACCACCACAACCCAGTGGCTGCCGCCAAGTGGACAAGCTGCGACCTGGTTAAAAGATTAGATAGTATCAGCTATCATAGCTATTTGAATCGATGGTGGTGAAATACAATAATTAAGACTTGCTTGTTGTGGGGGGGGGGGGGGGGCTCCAACTGCCAACGACAGACGGACCGTGTACGACGCCTGACGGTTAAGCCCTAAGCAACCAGATAGAAGAAATTTTCGTACGAAGCGACGCGTTACTACTTGCCTAAAGGTCAAAATTGCTGCAATCGTTTGGTAGGGATAGCACGATAAAAAAATTTTTTATCCCGATAATTTTTTAATTATCGCGATAATCGATAATACCTCGATAAAACAAATTTTGAGGCTGGAATCACCATTTAAATTTTGTTAATTGAAAAAAAAAACCATGGCTGATGCCAACAGCGCAACCTTCACGAATGTGAATTGTGTGGGGCACTCGCCATTTGGCCAGGAGGCATGAAAATATACCGTCACTTGCCATTGTCCATTTCTTCCTCACCATGTGGGAACAATTTAACAGTCGTGCTGCTACTTAATGCTTAAATATTGTTTGCATTAAACTAACTCTTTAATGAGCTACAGTGGCTGGCAGCAGTATATCTATCACACTCGGTTGGAAAGCCCTCGTGGTTATGACGCATGCAATGCCGCAAAACCGCTTGCTTCTAGCTATTAATTTGAGCACCCGGGTTTGCATGAATGATAATTCGATAAATCAGAAAAAGCACGATGCGGTAATCGACGTACACTTTTATCGCGATATTAACGGGCTATCGATTATTCTGCCACCCATATCCTATGGTTTGGTGTTGCGTTTACCGATCGAGTTTGACGTCTTTCTCACACCGTGTCGCGTCGTGAAGCAGCCAGTTTGGTTTGGCCTTCAGTTCCCGCATGGGTACGGTCGTGTCGGTGCTGTGGCATGTAAAAGTTGGCACAGTCTCAACGGTTTTTACTGTTTCAACTGTTTCCGACAGAGTAAAAAAAAAATTAACATCATGTAACAGTTAAAGGTTCGCAGTCGCATCTCGAAAGACGACACAAGGTTAAAGATCTGGAGCTTACATGTTTTTTTTTTTTGGGGGGGGAGGTGGGGGGGGGAGTGTGGAATGGCTATCGTCATTATACGACTGGCAACCAGAAATCTTCTTGAGCGAATCAAGACGACGCCAATGGAGCTAGATTTGAGGCGATTTTATTTTACCTCTATGGAGAAGGATAAATTTTATAGTCCCATGCAGTAATGGGCGCAAGTCAATTCCGGACTTGGAATTAATTGACTCAATTCCGCTTTTGAGGACTTGGTAGAATTGATTCTATACGTTGGATAATTCCAGGTTATGAATTCATAGAATTGACTTTATCAATCTTCAGTTCATCTCGACTTGATTCGGATTTGAATTGGGTATTTACCGAAACTATAAACTGACTTGGTAGGAATTGGCTTGATGACCATCAATTCAGCCCATGCTGCGCTCGGGTTGACTTGACTTGCCAAGTCATCCATTAGATTGTCATTGCCTATAGTGTCCGCGGTATATCTTGAGCTCACCCCAGGACGAACACAGATAATCAATTGTATGTTTTTGGTGGCAGAGTGCCTTGTTGATATCCAAGATGGTTATAAAAACAATGGCGGCCGTCGATTAAAGCCACCCCATCCAGGAAGACGTAGCCGCTCATAAAATACCTGCAGGACTCAAGATACGCTGCGCACACAATAGAATGATTTGATTTTCATTTGACTTAAAATCCATTGGTTTGACCTGATTTGATTGACCCTGAAATTCAGGCCAGTTCCACAAAATCCAATTCAATTTACTCATTTTAGCCCAAAATTCACCAAAATCTCTACATTTTCAGCAATACCTTACATTTTGTCAGAATTTACCCGAAATTATGCTGGAGTCAGGCGGAATTGGGTGCAATTGAATGGAATTGGTCAAAATATTTTCTGAACCAACCAGGTGTTGACTGGAAATAAGACTGGATCAACAGAAGTCACTAAATTGGAACTGATTATCAGAATGAAAAACGAAAATTAATTAATTGGAAACTATTTGAAAAATCAAATACAAAATATATGGCAATGATTTGAATTGCATTGAACCATGGCAGTGACTTGGTTGGGATTGGCTCGGGCTCAAGAAATTGAATTGGAATTGATCTGGATTTGAATTGCTTATCAACGTTATGTAAATAGAAATGGATTTTTATTTGACTTGCTCTTGAATTGATGTCTACGTAATTGACTCAAATTCATTGAAAAAGAATTGTGCCCATCCCTGGTCCCATGTGCAATTCAAGCTTGATGAGAACCCCGAACAAAACGAGTGATCAGAGAATTGGCCTCCAAATCAAGTGGCCGGCCGTTCTGGGCCCGTCCCTGGCCAATGTATGTAGGGAACATGAAAAAAAAAAATCACCTAGCTGAGAATTAACCTTATGTAGTTCGATTGTGAAATTCGGAGGGATGTTTGGAGGTAGAGGTCGACCGAATTTCGGTTTCTGTTTTGGTTTCGGCACCGAAACCAGCAAATTTTCGGTTTCGGTTCTGGTTTCGGCCATGAAGTTAATAGCTCAGTTTCGGTTTCGAACGAAACCGATGAACTGGTTTCGGTTACGGTGAATCCTGTGCTACTGCCACTTCTACCTCCTGGCAGTATCCAATTTCCGTGCAGACTACTAGGCTATAGCTTAGTGGTGTCGACATCCAGGGGTCACCATCACACATCCTGCTTGGATCTGCCATGCCCATCAATAATAAATACAATATTTTTTAATCCAAATTCAAAATATTTAAATGCCTTCGTTGCACTGGAGGGTATTTACGCTTGCATATGACTTTACTTATGTTTTCAAGCAAAGCTCTTACTTACTGAATGAAAAGCCCTTTTCCATCCCCTGGACTGACATGAATAAAATAAGACCATTTTTAAAATAAAAAATGAGTAGTGACAAAAAAAAATACAAGCGAAAGTCCTAAAGTTTTGTAGCAAGACTGACAAGTGTTTTTTAAATTCTAAAACATTATTTTTGTTGGAGGGGCTTGGAGGCCACAGATTCATGATTTTATGATTTTAGTCCTGCTTTCTTGTCAAATTATTAAAATTGATACTTTTCAGGTTAGGTTTTGGTTTCGGTTTCGGCCGAAACTGATTGATCGATTTCGGTAGTGGTTTCGGTTTCGGCCGAAACCGAATTGCCAGTTTCGGTGGTGATTTCGGTTTCGGCCGAAACCAAATCACTGGTTTCGGCAGTGGTTTTGGTTTCGGCCGAAAGTTTAAAAAAAATTGGTTTCGGTCGACCCCTATTTGGAGGGATACCTGGCCAGTTATGAACTAAACAGAACTTTGTAGTGAGCTTTTCCATAGATTAGAAAGTTAACTAGATATACCGTCTTACTTCTTCCCGTCCTACG
>JAHWFP010191516.1:27435-60547 GCA_023313725.1 Lithobius niger
ATTAGAAAGTTAACTAGATATACCGTCTTACTTCTTCCCGTCCTACGCGGAGCTCTGGCGGTAGTTGCGGCTACTAATACCTCAGCTAATGCTTTGCCTTGTGCTGCTTCGAAGGCAAAAGCATTAGCAGATGTATTAGTAGCCGCAACTACCGCCAGAGCTCCTCGTAGGACGGGAAGAAGTAAGACGGTATATCTAGTTAACTTTCTAATCTATGGCTTTTCCTTTTAAAGTGTTGTAGCCTTTGTAACGACAGTTAACACGAAATTCTCGTTAAACACAGTCCCTCATCCAGGTTTTTTCGAACTCCCACTTTTTTGATACACTCTTGTGGAAGCGCTGTTTCCGCACTCAAAGCGGCTGGGGGATGAAAAAAAATGGAATGGGGTGTGTGTTGGGCGTCATTGGAAGGAAAAGGGATGATGTGCGCCCTTGTGGAGCCAAGAATCTCTGCAGGATTAGAATGGCATGAGTGCGGAGCAAGCAGCAAAAGAGAAACCCAACAAGCTGTGCGTTTATGGCTTGAGCCGACTTACCAGGGATTCGGAAAGAGGGATTGGCAATTGGGGGGGGGGGGGGGGAGGGGGGGGGGGCAGGGGGGTTGAAAGCTTTTGCGTCGTTGTTGAAGGATGGAACCAGGGCTTGGCTGATGATGCCCCTCCAATTCTGTCGTTGGGAGAGTTCCTAATGGAGAGCTCACTCATATCGCGTAATGGTACGAAAATGTGTTCCACAGCCAAACTTTTATTTTGTTATTTTGATAAGTTTTGTTGAGGTCCGTTCACCATAGAGTGTACATACATACATACACCAATGGATTGTAAGATCGATAGTTTCTTGCCGTTTTTGAATCAACACGACAACAGAACAACAGAGTGAAAGACTGGAGAATAAAGACGTCACTTTTAGTGGCAGTGGATCGGTTCGAATGGATTAGGAAAATTAGGTGTCTTGTAAAACATGGATCGAGCCAAAACGTTCATGCTCATTTTGGCTCGTTCTGGCTCGTTTTGGCTCGTTCCATGTTTTACAAGACACCGGAAAATGGTGTCGGAAAATTACTTAGTTTAGACGCAGGGGCGTACTGAGAGAGGGCCATTTCGTAACGTAAGGCCCTCGCTTGTGGCATTTTTATAGAAATCAGTCATCATGAGAAAATGTCAATAGGCCCATGCCAGGTCCGGGGAAACACCCGTTTTCCCGCATGGCCAGTACGCCCCTGTATAGACGACTATCTCTTTCGGCATTTGCACTGTCAAAATTTAATCCAATACGGACTTGTATATTTTACAAACAAGAATCTTTTTCTCTAATCTCAAGAAGACTTCAACGCCACGTGAAGCTCGATCTGACGCAGTGCAGTAACGAATTTAGGCAGGGCCCGTACGCAACATTTTTTTTGCCCCCTCCCCCCTCGCTAAAGAACCTTACTTTTTGAAAACATGTATAACGTGTGTCAGTTGCATATTCAAGAATTCATTTTATGGGGGAAGAGGAGTAATAAATAGGAAGTCAAAATGGGGTGTCAGAGAATTCCGATAAGAGGCATTGGGGTTTTTATTTTTTTTTGGGGGGGGGGAGTTGTGCCACTGATGTGGGCCTAAGATCCTATTGCAGTAAAAGCATTGTTTGGTCACAGACGCCTTCGTTTGCTGACAATGCCAGCTGAGGTGGAACCTGTGTTCCTCGTGTTGACGCTTTTTTTGATCAAGCGGTGCCATTTGCGATGGTGACCTTGGCTGGTGACAGAGTAGGTGTGCATTTAACCATTTTCAAGCAGCAATAATTTTCCTTTGAATCGCCGTTATTCCATTCATTAGTGTCGACACCTATTTGCTCTTTCAGTGTATTGCACGTAAAATAGGCCTATGACGAGCCCTTAAAGGCCGGTTGCCACCAAATTAGCATTGCAGCATCTAGGCCTATCGAGTTCTCTCTCGCAGTTAAGGAATGCGCAAAGCAAAACTTTTAAACGCTACAAACAAGCCTCGTGACTCCTTAATTATTTAGTAAAAATTTGGTACGCCCACGTGCACCTGGAAACAAGCTGTAAGGATTAACGATGTTAGTGTCACTAGATGACGCCAGGAGATTTTCTTTATATTTTTCCGTGACGCCATCTAGTGACACTAATATCGTTAATCCTTACAGCTTGTTTCCAGGTGCACGAGGGCGTACCAAATTTGTACTCAATAATTAAGGATTCACGTGGCTTTTTTTGTTGCGTTTAAAAGTTTTGCTTTGAGCATTCCTTTGCTTCCTGCGAGAGAGAACTCGATAGGCCTAGATGCTGCAATGCTGATTTGGTGGCAACCGGCCTTTAATGAACGATTCGGTTCAAGCCACCCATTTAAACCCTTTAATCCGCCATTAAGAAACGGCAATTATGTGTTTCCGTTTCCTTCCGCCCTCTCGTGGCGATGAAAGCAACTAATTCGCCACTTCCGTTTCGTATTGGCCTTATGACCATAATTCATCTCCTTCAGGAAAGAACATTGCAATATTTATGAGGCGAAGTGATTATGACGTCATGGGCCTGGGGTTGGCGAGACAAGTGCTTGAATGCTCGATCATACACAATTAATTGAGGAGGGTTGAATACACGTGTTTCGGGGCAGAGGTAACTTTATGGCCTTATGAAACTTCACGCGTGCACGAAATACTTGGGTAACCATTTGGAAATCTTACTTTTCGCGATATTGGCCTAATTCACCCGCCTGTCGAATCTTTTCGTCGCTACGGTTCGGAAAATCACAGCGCAAACACGCATTTATTTTTTAAAAGAATCATGAAAACATGTTAAAACGCTACTCACAGCCATATTGAGGCCGACGCCATACTGCGAGATGAGAGCACAAGAAAACCTGATTTCGACCAGAACATTATAGTAAACGGAAATTATCTCTGGCCGGACAAGTTCTTAGTTGCGGTTTCTGATGTTATATGTTTAGCTCCAGCGAACGCGGTACGTAATTTGAAAAAAAAAAACCTTCGTTTTCGAGAAGAGCAACCTTGACCTACCTTAATTTGCAGATTTTACGGGGGAAAAAAAATCGAAAACAATTTTTTTTTTTTAAATCATGGTCAATGTTCACGAAAATAATGACCATTTTTTTTTCCAAATTACGTGCCTTCGCGCTCGCTGTGGCTAAACACAACATTAGAAATCGCAACCAAAAACATGTCCGGCCATAAAATAGATAATTTCCGTTTACTAAATGTTCTGATCGAAATCAGGTTTTCTTGTTGCGCTGTCACCTCGCAGTATGGCGGCGGCCTGTATATAGCTGCGAGTAGCGTTTCGACATGTTATCATAGGTAATATCCCGAGTGCAAGGGTAGTTATCGATAATTTTTTGGAGCACGAAAATGTTTGCTCCCATTAAACTCGTGAGTGCTTATGTTGGCTAATTATTAAGATCCCAATTCACGAAGTGACGAGGGAGTTCTATTGCCAACTCAAGCACGAAGGAGTTTAAGGGAGCAAAAACTTGAGTTCTCCAAAAAGATCGATAACTACACGTTGCAGGAGGGGTATTTAATCAGAGTGATCGCGAGTATTACTTTATCAGTTTATCAGTTTATTTATTAATAAATAAAATTACAAACATTTATGGGCGTATGTAAGTATTTCTGCGTTTTGTATTAATGTTGTTCTACTTTTTTATTAATATTTTAGCGAGTCTATTAGTTGAGGATTACGAGAAATAGCCTCTCCGTCACTTTCAGAGTTTCAGTTTCGTATTTTTTTAATACGCTTCAGCATGCAGACGTTAGTAGGTTGCATCTCCGTGGTAGAAACGATCACAGAATGCCACTGAAAATCTTTAATTTACGCATTACTAAACTTAGCCTAAATGTTTACGTAGCAATTAAATTAGCTGTACGTTTTTACATCCATATTCGTTATTTATTATGTAGCTATCTAATCACAAATCTGTTTGCCACTGCACTGTCGGAAACCCGCTGTCTAAGCAGCGTCCTGCCCAGTCTGTTGCTCCATAGATTAGAAAGTTAACTAGATATACCGTCTCACTTTTTCCCGTCCTACACGGAGCTCTAGCGGTAGTTGCGGCTACTAATACCTCCGCTAATGCATTTGCCTTCGAAGCAGCAGAAGGCAAAGCATTAGCAGAGGTGTTAGTACCGCAACTACCGCTAGAGGTCCGCGTAGCACGGGAAGCAGTGAGACGGTATATCTAGTTAAATTTCTAATCTATGGTTGCTCGCTGTCTTGGTTGCTATGGTAACGAATACGGCCTCGCTATTAAAAACACTTAAAATAAGTTCGAGTGACAATGCCTGGAGTGAAGATGCATTGCGGACATGTAAGTACATACATTGTATAGCGCCTGTGAAGCATATTTATTATCGTGTAATGCGTTACCTACAGCTGCAATATACGAATCGTGCCTCACGACCAATTCTATCGCCATGTTAAAAAAAAATTCTTCTCAATGACGGTCTCATTAGTTAGCACCAGTCAGAAGCAAAAGTCGTTGTAGCAATCGATGGTCTATCGAAAACAAAACAAATGCAACCCAACCTAAAAAATGTTTCACATACTTAATTTAGCTTCTCGTTCTTTACTAAGCCATTAATTAAGCCTTTTTAGCACGTTTAAGTATGCGATTCCGGTTTTGAGTTGTGCCAACTAGTTGATTATCGAGTTTGCATTAGTGCAGCTTATCGATAAGCACCCTCTTGGTATATCCTTCACAGTGCTGATCAGAATAAGCAGGCTGTGATTGGCTGATTCGTCAAATGAACATGCTTTTCCCATTGGCTAACAAAAACCGAGGGAGATACTCGTGTAAATCAGTGAATCATTCTAAAGCAGGAAATTATTGTAAATCAGTAAATCAGAAGCAAATCAGTAAATCACTGGTAAATCAGTAAATCAAAGGTAAATCAGTAAATCAAAGGTAAATCAAGAGTAAATCACTATAAATCGTGTAAATCATCGTAAATCAGGAAATCATTTTGTCCATCAATAACTCAGAAGCAAATCAGTAAATCGCTGGTAAATCAGTATAAATCAAGGGTAAACCAATAACTCAAAGTATGCCAGTAAAGCAAAGTAAATCAGTGAATCGAGCACAGTAGTCAAGCCTTTGTCGGACCCCTCAAGTTTTTAACACAATGCAGGGTTCGTACACGGCCTTGAATTCCTTGAAAAGCCTTAAATTGCAAAACCAAAAATTCAAGGCTTGAAAAGCCTTGAAAATTGGTATTTTTTTTTTGTAAGAGCCTTGAAATGGCCTTGAATTTTGTTAACATACTATATGTTTGATGAAATACAGTCAATTTTATGCTTAAATTCATAAATAAATAAGAAATTGTTCGTCAGCCTAATAACTTTTAAATGGATGTTTATTTAATTATAGAGCATAGGCTAGCAAAAAGATTGAATTTATTTTATGGTAATTTTTAAAAATTTGGTGTGCAAAACGGCCTTGAAATTGGCTTCGAGTTGGCCTTGAAAAGCCTTGAAGAAGGCCTTGAAAATGATTTCGTCTCTGGTGTATGAACCCTGACAATGGTACCGTTTGTTCCTCCGTTTGTACCCCCGTGCAGCCAGTTGTCGAACTAGTGTCCGTTTTTACTTTTGCGGAAAACGTACGTCTAAAAGTTACCCCGTGTAGTTTTTTTTACCTAATAAATATGTGTGAAAAATATCCCTTGTGCTGCTAATAGTACAAGCATGTGTCAATTCGCGAAAACTAGAGTTTCACAAAGTTGAAACGACGAAGGCATATTATTTCAGAATTATTTTGCGAGTGAAGAGAATCGGTTCCGAGATGCTCTCTGACTGGCACGAATCCCCCAAGACATATAAAAACAAGAAAATTTTAATTTTCAGTCCTCATTTACGGACCTTGTTCACAATAAAGGAACACAAAATGAAGAGCAGCAACTCACTGGCTCGTAATTTAGTATTATTTTTTTGTCAACAAGGTCCGTAAATGAGGGCTGAAAATTAAAATTTGCTTGTTTTTATATGTCTTGGGGGATTCGTGCCAGTCAAAGGGCATCTTGAAACCGAAGGCATATTGTTGTTCGACCCAAGGCCGAATGGAGTAGAGATTGCATGTCTTGTCTCCCAACTCGATGCCAGCTCTCGCTCATGCCAGGAAGTTAAAGCCTCTTAGGGCGCGTTTATGCAACAAGTCGTTCTTGCTCGCCGAATGCTATTTGCTAGTCAACCGTTATTTATTTATCATTAGTTTCCCGTTGCTACTAAATGAATGCGATAATACATAACAAAATGTATGTATTATAAATAACAACATGGGTAAAGAACAAAGTGCTACAGTAATTTTAAACATTGCTACAAGATTGTTGTCATTTCACGCTACTGCCAAAATTTGCTATTCCCTCAAAGTACGGCGTCCAGCAATAATCAAACGTCGGTAAAATAAATAGCTTCTGGCAGCGAGATTTCAAAATCAAACATGGCGTCCATTTCGTGGCTATCGAATGGAAGACAAACCGTTGAATGCCGATATATAAAAAACAGTCCGTCGTCTTGTACTGCAGTAAAAATTGTTTTCTTGTCATAAATCGACGCTCAAATGTTGCAAGCATCGTACGCCGTGTCACGAGGAGAAGATTTACGCCTGCGTCGTTGCCATGGTTACTAATACGTATAGACAACTCGAAAGCCACATACTCCGGTAAAGGCGAGAAGCAGCCTTCAGATTTAGTATTGATCAAGTAAACACTAGTGAACGAGAAAACTGTCGTTGCGTAAACGCGCCCTTAACATTACCTTTGGTAAAATACGAATTTGGCGATGTAGGCGGGAGCTGAAATCTGCTGCTTCTGTCCCAGAAGGCCTTGTGCAAATGGTGGAACACAAAGTGAGAGTTACAACGTGGATGCTCCTTTTTTCCCGCCTGCCAATAGAAATAAGAGCTAAGCAAGCGCTGCAGCGACTACCTTGTCGCAACCGGTCTTCTGTACACTTCCACCACTTTCAGTCCAGTTCAGCTTCATACTTTTTTGTATTATTTTTAACTAATTTTGGACGCTGAATCTAAAGGTGAACACCGTTTGTCTCTGTCTAGTACGTTCCATGGATGATGGGCTCACTTGTTGTCACTTCCGGCTACTTGTGGGCCACTTCCAGCTACTTGTGGGCCACTTCCGGCTACTTGTGGGCCACTTCCGTCTACTTGTGGGCCACTTCCGTCTACTTGTGGGCCACTTCTGGCTACTTGTTGGCCACTTCTGGCTACTTGTGGCCCACTTCCGGCTACTTGTTGGTCACTTCCGGCTACTTGTAGGCCACTTCCGACTACTTGTTGGCCACTTCCGTTTCATACTTTTCATAAATTTTTGATCGCTGAATCTAATGCTGAGAACCTTTTGTCTCTATCTAATACCGTTCCGTAGTTGAAAAAGGCGACGGACGGACGGGCAAAGTCGTTGCTTAACCTTCCCTGCCGTTTCGGCTGTAAAGAAGACTAAAAGGGGATGAATACAGTGAGCCTCGACGTTTTGAGTTATAGTCAAACTCAACTCGTGTCGGTAGGACCTCGGCCTTTCATTACAAAGGTCGTGGGGGTTCGATTCCTCGCTAAGGTAGTCTGACATGTAAGTCCAAATGGCAACGTGAATAGGTTTGCATCCGCATTTATTTAACCCATTTCCAGCCCATTTGGCTTTCCGTCCTGTTTAACTCACTTCCAAGAGCAATGATTGTAAAATAAAAAATGATTTTAAATCATGAACTCATTTTACGTGAATATGTTTTTGCCGTCAAAAAAAAAGAGGAAAAACCAAGTCTAAATTAGTGGGACCTCCAAGTGTGCGTTGAGCTACGTCTCAGCAGTGGTGAAGTAAGCACTGTTCTAACGTTTGCTAGCCCAACGCACACTTGGCGGTTCGTTTTTAGAACAGTGTGTTCTTTTTTTCTAGTTTGGCTCTTTTTTCTGACATGAAAATGTCTACTAAAAATTATTTGATGATTTAAATCATTTTTAGTTTATTTTATTGTCTGTATCCACATATATTAGAAAACAAAAACGAACTCGTTTGGTGTTTACGGTAAGGTTTAACTGATCCGAAGTCAAAACAGCAAAAAAACACAAATAATTTTTTCCTGTAAAGTTTCCGATACCGCAGTGTTGCGGTACTGTCACGTGAAACCTTACTGCTGTATTCCGATTATTCTTTTTCTTAATTCGACGTGTCACACGTCGAATTAATGCGGTTGTGGCCAAAAAACGGGGGTAGCCAATTTACGTCAGCGACGTCTCCTCAAAAACCAGACACATTTGTTCAATTCTGATCCGACGAAATTCAAGTATGCGGGTGGGTGACTTGCAGTGCGCCAGTACACAAGGTATTATGCTGTAGTTAATTTAGTTAGGACGGTTTTAGTTCGCTAACCTCTAAAAAGGTCTCTGAGCGAAAAACCGTCGTCAAATAGTAAACGACCAGTGGCTACGTCAGCGCTTCCTCAGCGTAAAGGTGCGCGCTCAATGCCGATCATACGAAAAATTGCGGCGTGTAACTGCGCATTTCGGCAAGTCAGCTCTTCAACATTGCGGTCGGTTAGAGGCTATCGTGTACGTCGAGATGGCTCCTCTTATGGCGCAGAACAACAACAAAGTGAGTCATCACTTACCTTTGCGGTGATCTGGATGGTACACCGAATCTCTATGATTGCATCTGGACGGTACAATGAATGTGATGCTCGTATAAGATATTTGCTGTTAATTACTGCGCCATCCTCGCTGCTTGTCGGGTGCGATATATTACAGTATTTTATTACGCGTATTTGTGGTGTTGTTTCCTATTGAACGAGTGAGCAAAGCGAATGATGTCCTGTTTTCACAGTGGCGGACTGGCCAGAGGGAGGGAAGGGCGGGATATTCCTAATGGCCTCTGACTTTCAGATTTTCTTAAAATCCGTAACAGGAAGACTCACGTAAGTTTTATTGGTTCGACATTAGTTTTAACCACAGATTTAAAATTACAAATAATAATAATAAAGATAATTATAAAACGCTAGTAAAACAAGTACTTTGTATTCTTACAAAAATTGGCCACATGAAATTACAGTGTTATATTCAATGTGGACTTTGTCACAATTTTCGTGTGAATATTTTTACTTTTGTTAATACACCTAAAAAGTGTAAATAAATTTAAAGTAGTCAACCTCACGTACCCTCAGCGCAATATGATTTCTCCTACTCCCCCCCCCCCCAAAAAAAAAAAAAATTCCCTGCGGATTTTTTATATTGTTGTTCGAAGATTTGTTTTTGTAAGAAAACCAATATCAGCGTCCGATGAAAACTTATCTGGTCAGTGATTGCATCGTTGCACACAAGATTCTGGCCCATTTGCCGTATCGTAGTAGCAAACGTTACGAGACAATTTTTTTTTATATAATGTGCAATATAGTAGATATTCTTCAGTACGCCATGCATTTAGATTTTTTAGTAGTGTCCTGTTGGTATCTATGCCGTTCCAACTTCATACGTCAATTACAGATATTTTTTATTCTACCATACGACACGTCGAATTACTAATGCAGTGTTAGTGCATCTTGTTTTTTTTTTTTGGTCTTTACCGTTTTTAGTTTTGAATACAGCACATAAGCTAATTAATTGGTGTCTACGGAAAGGAGACCATTTGACTGAAGAATTATGAAACATATATCTCAAAACGTAGGTGTGGGTGGTTTATTCCACCTGCCGTATAACAGCCACGCGCAGACCACTTCCGCGCATGTTACCATCGCCAAGGTCAACTGAAATAGTATAGCTGCGTTCCTCGCAGCCAGGAACCCAGCTACTATCTCAGTTGGCTTTGGGAATAGTATACGAAACAGCATCAAGTTAAAGATTGTGTCGTCACAAACTGGAATGATTCTCATATTTTAACATCACAATTTATAATTTTTTAGGCTAGTGTATTATAATTTTTGTTCGGCTAGCTATTGGCATAATTAATTTTATTTTTTACCGCATTAGTCTTTTTGATTTTTTTGGTGTCATAGTAATTATCAGCAAACTATTATAATTAGTACATGCGCACACACAGACGAAACTTCAAGATTATTGTAAGCGCGCGAAGGATCATACACGTGTAGAATACAGTATATATAGTTCTCCAATATTCAACAGAAAATCACGTAGACGCCACATTTTAAAACGGATTTTTAGCAAGGGAAAGACTAACGGTAAGTAAATAGACCTTTGGGGCCATAGTTGATGTGGAGGATCGAGTAAAATGGCGTTGGGAGGAATGTACCTTCAAATCTTACCAATATAAACAAATTGAATACACTCGATGATCTAAAATAAACGAAACAGGATGACGTTATTATTCTTTCTTCGTTTAGGTTTCTACATTTTTGAAAGTTGAGCGGTGGTTTTTACGTGTCTAATGGTTGAATACAGCGGTAAGGATTCACGTGGACTGAACAGTAGAGATGGGTCGGTAACCGAAACCGAATTTTCGGTTTTTACTGGAAACCGAAACCGACTCGGGTTTTGTATCGGTTTTTCGTACGGTGTTCGAAAAATCAAAAAATGATTTGTTGTTTTACATTTTTTTTATAATTATCATTTTCTACGTATAAATGCCAGCAAAGCTCCTAGCTATTAAAACGAAAATAGTAGAGGAAAATGGTGCCACAGCTAGACTACGACGCTGCTGAAAGTGAAAGCAGGAGTAAGTTGAAGCTAGTAATACTACTGTTGCAAGAAAAAAAAATTAGGAAAATCTGGTTGGGGTGGATGGTGCCAAAAACCGATACCGAAACCGAAACCGAGGTTTATTGGGCGTAAAAACCGAAACCGGAACCTAAATCAAAAAAATGAAACCGATCCATCCCTACTGAACAGGCACAGTAGTACAGCAATACTGCGGTATGTAAAACCTTACAGGAAAGTTTCTTTGTGTTCCTTTCCAGTTTTGACTTCGATATATACAGTTAAACCTTACCATAACCATCAAAAACGAGTTCGCTTTTGTTTAAGAAATCCTTACACCTAGGCATACCAAGTTGGTCTAGGCAAGTAGGGTTCGGAGAGGGATTGGGGGGGGGGGAATTGAGGCTTAATGGCGCGTCGACAGCTTGGTCATTAGCGCCAAACTCAGTCACCGTGCAGTGGTCCGGGTTGCCACTGTACCACATGTTACAGAGATATTATTCAAACCCCTAATGTAAACCTTAGACAGGGATAGGAACAGGCAGCCATTATGATATGCAATCCAAACGCAACAAATATATAATTAAAGCGACAGGGCGAGCATGTTCATTCTTTCCGTGGCAGCAATGAAAAAGGGAGAGCATGTACAATACATTCTTTGCACGGCAGCAGTAAAAATCAGGAGCATGTTCATTTCTTTGCACGGCAGCACTGAAAAATCGAAGGGCAATGGAGATGACGTAGTAACAGCAGTAACAAACGAAAGATTACGACATGCATTGTTGACGGAAAACTATGGGCTAGCAAAGCTCTCGGACCAAACAGACACAAACAAGGCCAATGCAACAACCATGTGACAACAATGACAACAATGTGGCAATACGGCTTCCTACTAAACCGGCGTATGTTAAACCAGGCACAGCTAGTCTTGAAGATGAGTAAGACTCGAACGCATGTGCACGTTCTGATATCCAATCCCAACGCGATAAATTAAAGCGTATAGGGCACGCATGTTCATTCGTTCCACGGCAGCAATGAAAAAGGGAAGAGCATGTACACAATACATTCTTTGCACGGTAGTAGTAAAATCGACTTAATTAGCCTTAATCTACTTTTAATATATTTTAGTTGGCAAATCTTTTGAATCTGAGGAGTCTCTCATTATGGTTCAAGTTTAGACAGCGGACAATTTTTTTTATTTCAATATGTTGGTTGAAAATTAAAGGGGGGAGGAGGGTGAACTCCTGATTTGGTCGAACGCTAGACAATAGGGAATCATCGCTTTTTTTTTTAAACCAAGACTGCATTTACAATTTACGATAATTCTTATTTTCTAGAAAATCACACACAAAAAAATAAATTTTCAAGATAATACGTTTTCGGGCGGAAAAAGTATTTAGACCTACGAGTTCTGTCGTTTCGTTTTCTTGTTTGCTTGCCGTTTCACTCTTCGAGCCATTGATTTTACTAATTTACCGATACGGCCATTCGATTAAATCGGTATATGAGAAAACTGTAAACGAAAAAAAAAAAAATTTCTGAAAAAAAAATTACGGAAAATGTTTAACAAACGTTATCAGCTGATGTACTATTTTAATGATGAAATACGCGACGGGCTATTTACTGGTTACCAAAGCTTACCAGTAGATAACACAGCATTACCTGAAAATACTAATTGGGATTACCTATATAGCTAAAATCGCGAGTTGCGTGGTGTACATCGGAATACTGGATGAGAGCAGGGATGCTGCCGGTGTGAAAAAATGTGAAAAATGTGAAAATTTGCCAGTGGTAAAATAATATGTTAAAAATGTGAAAAATATGAGTATTGGTGTGAAAAAAAGGCAAAACGCACAAACAAGTAAAAGCAATTAAATTATCCGCCCTATAATTTTGTGCCCTGAATTACGTAAGTATGCCTGTGGTTAGAACACACTAAAGAAAATTGCTTGGTTTACTGATGGAGTCGCTTTGAAGTCGCTTTCGATCTCTTGAGTGAGATTACGGAGAAATTAACAATGGTTATCGGAAAAGAAAAATTTTTATTAGGCTAAAGAAATGTGAAACTGGTGATATATGAAAACGAAGAAATAATGATACGAAAATGAAAATAGGTACGTGAAAAATGTGAAAAAATAATAGGCAGGTATGTGAAAAATGTGAAAAAATGAAAAGCGGGTATATGAAAAATGTGAAAAAAATAAAAAGTGGGAATGTGAAAAAATGTGAAAAAAGCTGGTACTCCCGGCAGCGCCCCTGTAAGAGACAAATCCGGCTTACAAATACTTGCTAATCCATGAGTAGTCCACAGTATTCCATGATAATCATCGGGTGATCACAGTAATCCATGGTAATCTTCTGACCCTCGGTATTTCCCGGGTAATCCGAGGTAATCTGATATTCAGGAAAATCATAAAATCCGAGGCAAACCGGAGGTAATCCGAAGTATATTCCACGTATTGATGCGGTAACCCATATTTTTCCATGCAGTATGTAGTAATCCGAAGTATTCTTTGTATTAAGGCAGTAAACCGAAGTATTTCTTATTACTCTAAGGAGTTCTTCGGTTTACCGCCTTAATACAAAAAATACTTCGGATTACCGGATTACTACCCGCTACACGGAATAATTTGAATTCGAAGTATTCATTGTAATAATCCTTTAATCCGAAATATTCTTTGTGGTACGGCAGTAAACCGAAATATTCCTTACAGTTGATTTATCACAAAGAATATTTCGGATTAAAGTGTTATTACAAGGATTACTTCGGATTACTACACGCAATAATTTGGATTACTACATTATTACGTGGAATATACGTCGGATTAATTCCGGTTTACTACATATTTTCCGAGTTTCTTTGAGATTGGATTACTTTGGATTACCCCCATGAATACCGAGGGTCTGAAGATTACCACGGATTACCAGGAGCGCCACAGGATTATGATTACACGACCATTACCACGGAATACTGCGTATTACTCATGGATTACCAAGAATTTGGAAACAAGACAACCAAAGTCGCTACTCCATCGGAACTAATGCACGTTCTACAACCCTTCCTCGCCAGTTCTCAGTAGCGAGGGTACTTCGCTATAGGGAGGGTGTGTGCTTTCATCTGCCATTGGCTGACCACCCGGCGTTCGGGAGGGCAAAGGTGGCGTACTAGCAAAGACAGAGGGCGCTGTATGTTTCCGACAAGCTCGTGGCCCCCCCAATGTGCCCATACTACCCCTGCATTTGGCAAGGCCGATACGACTCCTCAAAGTTAACCGGCAGGGAGTGCAGCGTTGGGGGGGGGGGTGCAAAAGGACGGCCCGCTGCGAGGGACATGGCAGCAATTTGTCCCCCATTTAGATTTCTGTATGGTTTGTAAGCAATAATGCACATCGAGGGATGTCCTGGAGTTGGTGTTGGGGCTGGTGCAGAGTGCACGATGACAAGTGTTACATCAGCTAATGGTTCATTGTTCGTGCTTGCATGCTTGCAATATTTAAAGGTCCCTCCGGGGTGTAGTGGGGCCCTGGGGGAAGGGGGGGGGGATCACGAATGCTTTTAAAGCTTATGATGGGGTTCATGAACACGGAAAGGCATCATGTTCGACCATTATTCTTTCCGATTTTCCCCAAAATGTCCCAGTAATATTTTCGGTTGCGTGCGCAGGTGGGTGGCATTGTAGCTGCCCTTTTGGCAAAATGTCTCTTTCGTAAAATAAAATGGCTAACAAAGACCTAAAAAGTAAGAAAAATGGCCTAAAGAGCAAACGCGGCCTATAAAGGGCAAAAAAAAATAGGCTTAGAAGGTGGCAGAAAAGGGGAAAAAGAGAGGGGAAAAAATTAAGGCCCCCGGAAGAAAATGTCCACTAAAACTTAAGTGTGTCCTTTTACTAAAATATTCCCTGCCCTCTCAGGATCCTGTGCACTCTGTACACTGAATATTTTTTTTTTCATTTCAAGACGAATATTTACATCGCGGTTTGAAATTATTGTGGGCGCAGTGTATCTTGAGTCTTGCAAGTATTTTGTGAGCGGCTACGTCTTCCTGGAGGGGGTGGCTTTAATCGATGGCCGCCATTGTTTTTGTACCCATCTTGGATATCAACAAGGCACTCTGCTACTGAAAACGTACAATCGATTATCTGTGTTCGTTCTGCGGAGAACTCAAGATAGGCCGCGGACACTTAAGCACTTGTTATATTTATTGGAAAAAAATGCTAAAACTTCAAGAGCAGGACGCAAGGTTCTACAGGGTGGCGTTCTACCTGAAAAACCGATAAAAAATTCAGGGAATTTATCAAGTCTGGAAAATTCAGGGAAAATCGGGGAATTTGATAAGCTTAGACAGAAAGCCAGGAATTTCAACATTTTCCGGAAAGTCTTTTTTTCATCAATGAATAGCTAATTCGGATTTCACTTTTTTACTTGCAAAACTTTCACTTTATTTCAGTAAAAAATCCATATCCTTTTTGCTTCCTTCATGAAGAAGAAGAAGAATATTGGTTTATTTAATCGGGCAAATCGGTACAAAACTCCGTATGTGCCCTCACCCCACAAGAGCTAATGCTCGCGTGTGGTGTGTTGGCTACCATAATAAAAATAAAGTTGAAAATACAAGAATTACAAATGTCGACATAATTATGAAACAATTGCAAAGTTTGGGTGCATAGTAGACAAAAAAAAATTACAATAATAGCAGTATAAAATTATTACTACTGTTATAAGCAAATATTAGAATTTTTATTAGCTATTTTTACTACCATTTTTATTACTATTTGTATTACTATTTTAATACTATTTTAAATTACTATTTTTAATAAGAGCGACTGCAAAGTTACTATTATTAGCAAATGCAGTTATTACAATCACTGTTAATAAATGCAAAGTTAAGTTGCTTCGTAGAAAAAATAACCCCAACAGTAAAAATAAATAAACATGCTACAAATAATCAAAGAAAATCAACAAAACAAAAAGTGCTGAAAGTATTTTTCAGCCTATAACTTTAAATAAATTTTCAAGGGCCACAGTACTGATACCCAGTAGCCACCGAAACAGGTATTTCTGGAAACGATGAATTTCAATAATATCTTTTATGTAGTTGGGTATGTTATTGTAAAATTTGCTTCCAAGGAAGTAGGTGGATTTATGCAGTTTTTCTTTTGTAACTTTAGGCTGAATGACAAAATTATTAGATTCACTCCTCGTGTGGTAATTGGTCACAAAACGAGTTGTAGCATGTTTATTAATTCTGCGGAAGTTAATTAAGACTCTGTAAACATAGAGATGGCGGACTGGCAGGATACCTAGCTGTTGAAAGAGTTGGAAAGAATGATCACGCTGTTTTTTGAAAGTCATCACTCTAATAATTTTCTTTTGGAGCTTGATAACCGGATCAATAGCATTCATGTAAGTTCCACCCCAGCATGTAATCGAATACTGAAGGTATGACTGTCCGATGGCAAAATAAAATAATTTAAGCATCTTTAAGGAAACATGCTTTCTAAGATAATACATTTTGCACAGTAGTGCGCGCAGTCTATTAAGAACTGCTGCATTTTGACTTTTCCAATTTAACATTCTATCTAAGGTGACACCAAGATATCGAACTTCGTAAACTTTTTGGATTGATGGACAATCACATGGTGAAGTTATCTGCATTGAGCACTTGTGCATTTTAAGAAAATCTACAACTGTTTCGCTCCTCTCCTTGAGAGCAAAACTCACATAATTGCTTTTCGTTACGTTAAGGGTAAGGAGGTTTTCAATAAACCAGTCTCCAATAAGTACAAGATCACGTTCAATACTAACAGAGGCTACCTCTCTATTTCTGTCAGCAGCAAGAAGTGCAGTATCATCAGCGAAAGGCACAATACTAGAATTAGTGTTTAAGTTGTATATATCGTTAATATAAACAAGAAACAGGAGTGGTCCTAAAACTGACCCTTGAGGCACCCCTGTAGTCACTAAAATACTGTCGCTGTAATGACTCCCGACTTTTGTACATTGCGACCTATTTGATAAATAGTCCATAAACCAGTTATGTGCCAACCCTCTGACTCAATAAAGATATAATTTCTGTAAAAGTCTTTCGTGGTTTACAGTGTCAAATGCTTTCATCAGGTCAAGGAAAATACCTACAACAATGCTGCCCGAGTCCAGTGCCATGTAAGTTCGCGAAAGAAAATCCTGAATAGCATCTTCAGTGCTGCAGTTCTTTCGAAATCCATACTGATTGGTGTGCAGCATGTTGTTTTTTAAAAAAAAAAGCAGTAAACCTGTTTTTCATCGTCTTTTCAAGTAGTGATGGGTCTATAATTATTTGGATAGCTGGGATTGCCCTTCTCGAAAATAAGAATCACAACAGTGTGTTTTAAAATTTGAGAGAAAATTCCTGCAGTGAAAGAAAGGTTAAAAAGATGAACTAGAATAGAGGTAATAATGTGCTTAGCCGACTTAAAACACTCTGCAGTGATGCCATCTAAACCAGAACTTTTGCCAAGATCGAGGGAGTTGATAAGATTATTTATTTCCAGCTCAGTAACTAGAGTAATGAAAAAAGAATGGTTAGTCGACGGTGGTAGATATTTACTCTCAGGCGATTTTTGATCAATCTTATGATAAAGTTAACAACTCCTTAGGCCTAAGTATACATGAGACGTAAAGTGCGATTTTAGAGTTTTGTTCAGATTATGG
Organism: Lithobius niger; assembly: GCA_023313725.1. NCBI lineage: Eukaryota > Metazoa > Arthropoda > Chilopoda > Lithobiomorpha > Lithobiidae > Lithobius > Lithobius niger. The sequence goes on from JAHWFP010191516.1 coordinate 44,795, forward strand.
CTTCCTACTGTTTACAAATACCAGTTATGGCAATACAATTTTTGATTTAGCAAAACAATGTGATGCGGTTATGGGCGATTTTTGTTGATAAATGTCCCAAAAAAAATTTCAGTCCTATACGGCACCTTCCTTCGACCGAAAAATGTCAATATTGGTCTCGAAAGCCGGGAAAAAGCTGGGAATTTCATTACGAAGTTTTGAACGCCACCCTGGGAATCAATCTCCCAAAACAATTTTATTGCGTGCGCAGCATATCTTGAGTCCTGCAAGTATTTTATGAGCGGTTACGTCTTCCTGGAGGGGGTGGCTTTCATCGATGGCCGCCATTGTTTTTGTAACCATCTTGGATATCAACAAGGCACTCTGCTACTGAGAACGTACAATCGATTAACTGTGTTCGTTCCGCGGAGAACTCAAGATAGACCGCGGACACTACAAGCTTTAAAACAAGGATGAGCACGTACGGCATGGTACTAACACAAGTGATGCTCAGCTAGTGCCGACCAAGTGTGGTGTGAATGATGCGGTTACATCCCCCCCCCCCCCCGCCCCTTCCAATTTTTTTTGAAGATTCGAACAACATCTGACGGAATTTAATGAAAAAGAGAGATGGAAAAATTGCAGGGGATTTCATAGTTCATCCTCGGAAATATGAAATCCATATTTGACGTCAATCCGTGCTCCTGCAGTGGAGTCGTACTGGGGGGGGGGGGGGGGGGGGGGGGCGAGAGCTGAGTCAGTGTTCGGTGTACGGGCCCTAGACTTCAAACTTTAAATGCAATAATTAAAAATTGTAGCAGCAAGCTATTTCCATACAAGCCTATTTCATTTAAACCTTCGAAGTATTACATGGGTGGGATTAACTTGGCAACACAGCTTGGCGTTTGACATCATGACTTTAAACGGCCGAAAAGCTTGTCGGGAATCCTTGAAGAGTTTTGTTTTGGGGACTATAAACGAACTAACTAAACTGTTTAAAGCAATGTAAAATATAATGAAACGGGTCATATCATTTGGAGGCCTGTAACTCCAGAACTAGTACTTGACCACTTCGCTGCCCAGCGATATTATAAAATGAGCTATGAATCAGCTTTATAGAACGAATAGTTCTCGCTTTAGAGATTGTATCATGTTGGCTAAGGGCGCCGACTCGTCTTTGCATTCTCGCAGCTAGAACTCAATCGCGATGGCAAAGGTGACATTGCCATGGTAACAACGCTAAATGGATTAGCTAAATCCGACATCGTTTGAGTAAATACTTGCAGTCTTATAATCCGTGCCAATAATATAAAGAATTCCTCATGACGAAACAATTTTCCCAAACACTTCTGAGCTCACGTTATTTGCTCACGTTAGATGCGAGAATGCAAAAGCGAGTGGTTGCGTAAACGTTCCCTTGTAGCTAAAGAATAATTGCTGCTTTTTTTTTACGCGGGATCGGCAAAAATGGGTCGAGACTAAACGAGACCTCCAATCGTCAGTCTAGTCTTTTCTCTTCTCGTTTACTACTGGTCTCGGTCTCGCCTCGAAACGCGAAACGAGATGCGAAACTGGAAACGAGACGAGACCGAAACAAATTTATTTTCTCGTGTAAAACACTATTCACTTGACTTAAAGGTGCCTATTCACCGAATAACAAGCTGTAGCATCTAGCGTCGTCTACCATTATTTAGTTGCGTGTAGCACTTGATTTAAGCAAGCGATGGAATGCGCAAAGAAATTTATTTTTACACAACAAACAAGCCACGTGTTTCCTTAAATTATTGAATGCAAAGTTGGTGCGTCCACGTGCACCAGGGAGCAAGCAGTCAAGGTTAACGATATCACTGTCACTAGACGGCGCCCATCCATCGGTTTGAAATCTGCGTTTCAAAACGGCCGGTACAGCTAGAAAAAAAAAGCGCCAGTGATGTCGTTAGGCTTAACTTTGACCGCTTGCTCCCTGGTGCACGTCGTGGACGCACCAACTTTACACTTAATAATTAAGGAGGTACGGTACGTGGCTTGTTTCTTGTGTAAAAATAAGTTTATTTGCGTGTTCCTTCGCCTGCAGCTTGTCATTTCGTGGCAATCCCCCTTTAAGACGCCAAGAAATTTATTTTTTAAAAGGAAAAAACTAGCACAAACTTAAGCTGAAAGTAAATGAACCATACAGGAAACTAGAACGAACATGTGTAGAGCAGTGACATTTGCCGCCATATTGGCACCAGATTGGCACCAGTATGGGTTTTGGACGGTATAACTACAAGGTGCACTACATAAAAATGGAGGGAAAAACAACGGAAGAGCGGATTTCTTAGGCTTTTAAAATAACGTTATTTTCTCCAACAACAAAAATCGCGCGTTTTAGGTCTAAGAAATCACTCTTCACAGCATCGGCTTCAGTATGACGCCCTTCTGTTTCTCTCTGCAGTGCCCCTTGCAGCTAACCCATTAAGGCACCAGCATAGAGTTATATACATTAATACTACGTCGTGTCACTGCTCTATAGATAGAGGGAAACCAGAAAAGAAAATAACAAAAAGTTTAGAAGACAGTCCACAGACCAGCTTCATCAAGCAGCAGCAAGGCTATCGTTTTGTCGTCACGAAACTAAAAACACAAAACCAGCATGAAACTCGTTAAAATCACAAACAGTAACTCGTATTTGGAGTACATCGTGTTTTTTTTCCAACACAAATAGTTGCCTCCGAGTTATAGACGACAAACGAACGTATTTATAGTGTCGTGTGTACCAAAAGCTTGACTTTTTTTTTTTAAAACAACCATTAATTCTGTAGTTTTATCGCTCAGCCCTCCCTCACGTTCCTTATCGCGCCGATTTCACGCGAACTGCGATAATCTCGGCGGCCATCTTTGAACTGCATTCGGAAACCCAAACTTTTGCTCAAACCGCACACCGACTTTCTCCCTTAACTGACTTTGTTCGAAGCGTCGTAGGAATTACGGCCCGATTTAACTACGACGGCGAACAATGAGAAAAGTAATAACTGCCCGACAAATAATAGCTTCCAAAATAAAAATGACGGCAATAATAATAATAATGCCAGTTTGTGGCCGAAAAGAACTGAACAGTGCAATCGATGAAGCTGTTGTCCAAAGCAGTGCAGCCTGCAGTTATCAGTGATTTACGCGTCTAGATAAGCACCTTTTTTAATGAACTCTTGCTTGGTTTTGGGAAGTGAGCTCGCCGTGCACCCTCCATTTATCTTCATACACACACACGGCCGGGCTCCAACATTACTCGAATGACTCTTTAAATTTCCATTAACTTTCTTACCGATCTAAACAATAGCAAGAAAACGACTCTTTTATCACAATCGCTTGCCGTTGAAATAGATATTGGGACCAAGATGCTACGTCTCGACTCCAACGTCTATTTAAAAAAAAATGATCCACAAACAATAAATTCTTAAACGCAGACTAACAGCATTGTGCAATACAACGTGTGGAAAACTTCGTTTCACTCTAAAAAAAAGATAGCAAAATACAAGTGTGAAAGTGAAAGGCCCACTGCGATATATGGCCGATTTTAAGATTAGTGCCAGGAAAGAGAACTCTGTTCAGACTGAAGCATAGAGGGGACATGGACAGCGCCGCAACTAACTTTCCAAGGAGGAGTGCAAGGAAAAATGTTGGGCCCCTGCTCAACAAGCAGGCTCGGACTGGCCATACTGCCATTGTGCCATTGGCACAGGCGCCCTTTGGTTTCCACACTTTCAACGCCCCATGGGCAGCCTTCTGTTTTACCCCTTCCCGAAAGAAAAATGAAATCTTTTCCTTGAAATATTCGGCAATGCATGTGTTGACGCACTTCAAAGCCAGTAGAATATCAAAATAAGCAACGGCTCCCGGCTCTTCTCTGGACAATGCGTGGGGAGCTTAGAGTGCTCTCCAGACCCGTCTGACTTGAATTCCTGGTGAAATGCGTGGCGCCCCTCCCCCATCATTTCTCTAAAGTACACAATTTTGGGGACAAACCAAACAATAGTGAATTTTGTTCCTTTTGGGCCCCTGACTCGTAAATTTTCGGCCCCTTGCCATCTGGGCCCGATTGCCTTGCATTCTTTGTACCAACTCTAATTGTGGCACTGGACATGGACTTTGTTGTGTTATCGTGGTAAACAGAGACGCCGGTTTTACCCATTTCCCCCCTAGACTGAAAAATTCACGTGTGCCATCCCACATCCAGCCTCTCACTCCCCCTCCATCCCACCCCCCCAAAAAAATAAAAAAATGTTTCAGAATTAAAATAAAATCTCAATCTTGCGAAAAGACTTCAGGACGTTCATTAGCGTTTTTTTTTTTGGTCACTAATATTTTTTTTATTTGAAAAGTATTGTTTCTTGTCAGCAAAGAAAGTCGAAGGCACCTGAAAAGGGCCCCAATTATAAGTAAATGCTTTGCTTGAAAACATAAACAACGAGAAATGAAAGCATAAATTCCCTCCTGTGGCGCGAAATCTTTATAAATGTAGTTAAATTGGGATTGAACAAAAATTGTATTTATTATTGATTCGCATGGCAGCTTAAGAGCGCGTTTACACAACAACTCATTCTCGCTCGCCGAATGCTATTTGCTAGTCAACCGTTATTTATTTATGATTAGTTTCCCGTTGCTACTACATGAATGCGGTAATAGATAACAAATTTACGTATTATAAATAGCAACATGGGTAAAGAACAAAATGCTACAGTAATTTTAAACATTGCTACAAGATTTTTGTCATTTCACTCTATTTCCAAAATTTGCCATTCTCCCTCAAAGTACAGCTTAGAAGCTGGAATAAGGGCGCGTTTACGCAGCGATTTGCATTTGCATTCTCGCAGCTAGAACTCAATCGCGATGGCACAGGTGACATTGCCATGGTAACAACGCTAAATGGATTAGCTAAATCCGACATCGTTTGAGTAAATACTTGCAGTCTTAAAATCCGTGCCAATAAGATAAAGAATTCCTTATGACGAAACAATTTTCCCAAACGCTTCTGAACTCACGTTATTTGCTGTTTTCGTTGCGAGGCGGCAGACATAAAACCGCCGCCATGTTGGAATTTGAGGTGATTTCCTGCTTTGGGAGCGAGAAGGTCGAATCAAAGACAAACCATCGAATGCCGGCATACAAAAAACAGTCCGTCGTCTTGTACTGCAGTAAAAATTGTTTTCTTGTTGTCATAAATCGACGCTCAAATGTTGCAAGCATCGTACGCCGTGTCACGAGGCACGAGGAGAAGATTTGCGTCTGCGTCGTTGCCATGGTTACTAATACGCATAAACAACTCGAAAGCCGCAAAGCCGGTAGCTGTGATGGTGCATTCTGGAAGATGGCGATCTTAGGCTACAGCCTAGTTAGCAGTACCCTATGCGGAAATCGGCTACCGACACTAAAATCATTTATAAAACTACTTCGTTTGTTAGTACAGAGTAACAAGGGTAGCGGCAAGTTTCTCTGAAAAGAAATGAAATTACAGCCAACAATACAACAATTCGTTACTTCTCGAGGTAATTTCGTGTTAGTTTGGTAGAAAACTCACATGTTTTCTTGTAAACCGAATGGCTCTCTTAAGATGGGACAAAATGTCCTGATGCGGATAAATGAACAAGTTTTCCGCTACCTTTCTGGAGGCAAACTTGAGATTTCAAGTTCTTCAAAACTGATGTTTTTTTTTTGCCTAATGGCTTAATGCGCCATTTCGATAGCGTTGCCCATATTCTAAACACAGCATCGACGTTCCCGGTTCTCCGTCATGCAATAGGCTGATGTGGGTCACGTGATCTAGTTTTAGGTACGAAATTCGCGGCGCTGCTGCGAATAGTGTTGTTCCATTAAGTTTAATTTACCGCTATTTTTCTTTAGATTACTCGAAGATTCTACTGCGCTGCATCTAAGAGTTGAAAAGGTAGAAAGACGCCTTTAATTCGAACTAAGGAGTATCTAAATATCTAAATTTATTAGAACCTGTAATCCTAATACAGTACTTTAACTATAGAGCAGTGACATTTGCCGTCATATTGGCACCAGATTGGCACCAGTATGGGTTTTGAAGGGTTTAACTACAAGGCGCACTACATAAAAATGGAGGGAAAAACAACGGAAGAGCGGATTTCTTAGGCTTAAAATAACGTTTTTTTCTCCAACCAAAAAAATCGCGCGTTTTAGGTCTAAGAAATCATTCTTCACAGCATCGGCTTCAGTATGACGCCCTTCTGTTTCTCTCTGCAGTGCCCCTTGCAGCTAACCCATTAAGGCTCCAGCATAGAGTTATATACAATAATACTACGTCGTGTCACTGCTCTATAGAATAAGCAACATTAAAGAAAATATAGGGGAATATAAGTCCAAAAATGAGGGGGGGGGAAAACAGGAAAATAAGGAATGGTTCCAAAAAAGTAGGAAATGGGGAAAAAAAAAACGATGAACTGTGTAACCCCTGTAGGGCGCGTTTATGCAACGACTCGCATTTGCATTCTCGCAGCTAGAAGCTAGAAATCATCTGAAATTCCAACATGGCGACGGTTTTAGCACTGCCAGCTCGCAAAAACGAGTCAAAAATTGAGTTTAGAAGCAACTGGAAAAATTTTTTCGTCAGGAGGAATTCTTTATCTTACTGGCACGAATTGTAAGACTGCAAGTATTTACCATGGCAACTACACCTTTGCCATCGCGATTTAATTCCAGCTGCGACAATGGAAAGGCGAGTCGTTACATAAAGCGCGCCCTAAATATAACAGATTTTTTTTTTTTTAAACTTTGCAATACTGTTGAATTTTTAAGGGGTAGGTGCACGCAAATTAAAAAATCTTAACAAACCTATATTTATTGTAAAGCACATGATGGTCCAAGTTTTCGTACCTTCATCAACCTAGAGCTGTTTCAAGGTACAGCTGAATATTACTTGCGAAAAAAAAAAATATGATAACTAAGTAAAAGTACAATATAACAGCTGGAGATGGGTCGGTTTCGTTTTTTGACTTAGATCCGGTTTCGGTTTTACATGCCCACAAAACCATGGTTTCGATTTCGGTATTTGCCACCCTTCCCTCTACTCGTTTAATTTGTCTTTTTTTTTTTTGTAACCGTAGTAGTTTTAGCTTCCAACTCGTTCCTACTTTCATTTTCAACAGCGTCATTGACCATGGGCCTGGCTGTGGCATCACTGACCGCTACTATTTTTTTTTTATGACTAAGATCTTTGCTGTCATTTATACGTAGCATATGATAATTATTTAAAAAATTTAAGACAAAAAATCGATCTTTGATTTTTCGAACACCGTACGAAAAACCGACACAAAATCCGAATCGGTTTCGGTTTCCAGTAAAAACCGAACATTCTGTTTCAGTTTCGTTTACCGACCTATCCCTAAAATAGCAGCTGCATCTCACTAACTACCAAAACACAATAAACATCGTTGTTTGTCACATCGTAAAACGATTGTGGTTTGCCGTATTGCTAAACAGTGGGCACATTAAACTTATCCTGAACAAAGAATGTTTCTCTCTGGTAACTGATTTTAAAGAGTGCTAATTAGTGGCTGCCATATTCATATTGACGTGGCGGAGGAAAGTTCAAAGACGTAACCCTTACTAAACAATTACGCTTTTGCTCACGCGAATTTTATTATTTTTTTTTTTTGTTTTCGTTTAATTCACCAACTTTTTAGAACCGCGTTATTGCAATTCTAGTTCCAACTTTTTTTGCTTCGTTTCCCTTTTTAAATTTAAACGTTACTCCACCCCCCCCTTTACGTAAACAATTTTTTTCTTGTCACCATTTTGCAAAAACACACGCGCAATCGCTAAAATATTAAGATGCAAATTGAACGAGAGCATTTTAGAAAGGGTGCCGTCCTCTCCCCCCCCCCCCCCCCCCGCTTTTACCCCCAGCGTCAAATTGCTCAATCGAAGAGAATAATTTTATTCGACCCTAATTTCAAACGACGAGTTTTTAGGAAAAATTAAATTGGTGCCGCCCTGTGGAATAAATTGCACGCTTAGACAACTTTTAAAACCACTTGGTATTCACTCAACAAAACTTCACTTGGAAAAATAGTGGCACTTGGCGCGTTCGTAAGGAAAAGGCACCAGCCCGGCGGGGAGGGAGGGGGTGGGGAAACAGGGCAGTGACACAATGTTGTATTGTGTATAACTATATGCTGGAGCCAGTAGCTGGAATAGCTGCAAGGGTCACTGGAGGGGAAAAAGAAGGGCGTCTTTACTGAAAACAATGCTGTTCGAGTGGATTTCTTAGGCCTATAAAGCGCGATTTTTGTCGATTTGTTGGCAGTTGCTGACATTTTTAAGCAAGTGGAATCTTTATTTTCCAATTACAACCTAAGCAGCGTAAAGGATTGGAGAAAACAACGGTTTTTTTAAGCCTATGAAATCCGCTCTCAAAGCACTGCCTCGACAAGAAGTGCCGTTCTTTAAACTCCCTCCATTTTAATCTAGTGCCCCTTGCAGTTATCTCAGTCTCTTGTAGCCAATATGACGTCACGTGACGCTGCTCTATTGAGGCTGTAAAATGTTTGGCTATCGGCGCCGATACGTTGACGACCTTATTTTCCAAGATAAACACACTTTATTGGAAAAATTCCCATTACAAATGGGCGAACCCTAATGGGTGCAATTAATTGTGTGGCCCGGAAGAAGGGAAAGTATACGCGACATTTTGTACAATATAAAATGTATCTCCAGGGCCGGATTAAGTGGGGGGGGGGGGGGGTGGGTTTGGGGTGCAGAAGTCCCGGGCCACAGGCCGAAAAGGTTCCCCAATATTCAACAGAAAATCTCCTATACGCCACATTTTAAAACGGATTTTTAGCAAGGGAAAGACTATCGGGAAGTAAACAGACCTTTGGGGCCGTACTTGATGTGGAGGATCGAGAAAAATGGCTATGGGAGGTATATCCCTTTAACTGTTTCTTAGATTTCTGTGTCTACTAAGTTACTGCAGAAATTTTGTCTACTGCCCAATTTGCAGAAATTTGCAGAAATTGCAGAAATGTGTGTGGGGGAGGGGAGGGGGGTTGGGGCTAAGAACAGCGGCCGCGTCGTGACTTTGATAATGACAGTGGCGGTGAGGACAAACACAACACTTGAACATCGCCTCGGAAACAGCACGCGCACTTTAATGAGCCAAGGGTGACGCAGCGGTAATGGCGGCTAGTTATAGGGGGTGACCGCATCCAGCCACTCGAACCAGTAACTGATAAAAACACAAACACATTTTGTAAGCTTTGCCCAAAGTCCTTTTCAAAGTTACACAAACATGTAAGCAGCAGCTTAATTCATTCATTGAGAAACAACGTGGTGATTTGATTAGGGTTTGGTACTGACTGATCCGTAAATATAATCTAGACGTAATGGCGGCGCCGCCATCCTGTCACGACGTCGGCCATCTTGGCGCCTGTTTACCTATACGAAAGGTTATCACGTGACACCTTAAACCGCTACGTCATGGCCTTAATGGAAAGTCAATCACTGAACGATTAATGAAAACAAACAAAAAAATAAAAACAAAAGCAAAGAGCTCGTTAAACAATAGGGACCTCAAAAGGGGAAATACAAGAACGTATAAGGAATATTGTATGAAGTGCTTCCGATACTAAATAATTAGGAAATTCCGTTCACATTATTATATTATTACTAGAAGAAGCCCGTGCTATGCACGGGGCCGGTCACATTTCCCGGGACACATTTCCCGGGACATTTTCCCGGCATTCTTCCCGACGACTTGTCAGATTGATCGACCACTCATGCCTGGCTCCTTTTTGGCTGCACGTAGAGTGGGAGAGTGCATTTTCAATGAGGGCGCGAGGAGGGGAAAAGTGGTTTTCCTTTAGGCTTTCCTTTTCTTTTTAGCCGGTCTCCAATATTATAATAAATATTGTTTTTATTAATTTTTATTTATTTAATTATATCGTGAAGTTTCAAATAGACATTTGTTGCATGTTACGTCCAGCGACAATATTAGGAAACCCTCAGGAAAACGTGAAGTTAGTTGGTTAAAAAAAGTTAAAAACCACACTTTCGTCAAAAAAGTCGTGTTCAGGTTTAATGAAAAGTCAAGATGGCGGCCAAAAAAGGCGTCCAGAATCCTGCAGTTTTAAATATACATTTGTATGAGTTATACCTAGCGAGAGCGAGAATATTAGGACACTACCAGGAGTAGTACATGAAATTAGCTGGTTAAAAAGGTCTAAAAACTACACTTTAGTCAAAAAAATATGTGTTTATGTTTAATAAAAAATCAAGATGGCGGCTATAAATGGCGTCCAAAATCCTGAAGTGTCAAACAGAATTTTGTATGCATTACATCTAGCGAAAACATTAGGAAACCAATGGAGTACATGAAGTTAGCTATAGTTAAAAAAGTCTAAAAACTACACTTTTGTAAAAAAAAAATCGTGTTCAAGTTTAATAAAAAATCAAGATGGCGGCCAAAAATGGCGTCCAAAATCCTGAAGTGTTAAACAGACGTTTGTGTGCAGTACATCCAGCGAAAACATTAGGAAACCACATGAAGTACATGAAGAAGTACACTTTTGTCAAAAAAAAGTCGTATTCGAGTTTAATGAAAAGTGAAGATGGGGACCAAAAATGGCGTCGAAAATCCTGAAGTTTCAAATAGACATTTGTATGTGTTACAATCCAGCGGAAACATTAGGAAAGCACCTGGAGTACATGAAGTTAGCTGGTTAAAAAAAGCTAAGAACCAAACTTTTGTAAAAAAAAAAAAGAAAAAAAGTCCAGTTGAAGTTTAATGAAAAATCAAGATGGCAGACGTGTTAGAATATTCTTCAAAATGCAGTTTTCTTTACAAAAGGATGTAAATACCGGAGATGATAGCAGTAAGAAGAAGCGAAATGTCCTCGAAGTAAGGTTACATTTAACGTAATCAGGGTCGTACTGGAAGAGGCATTTAGGCTAGAGACATGGTTAAACTAGGCCACTCTCTTGTGGCATTTCGTAAATTTCAATTTATTTACGCTTCTTTTTTGCTGAAAAATCTGCACTGCTTAACATTTTCGTTTCCTTATTTACGCGTTTCGCTAAGAGAATTGCAACTCTTAGCTTCGTTTAGTCTCAGTCCGTCCATACATTATGAAGTCAACAAAATACCGCATCTTATGGCTTCCAAGCCTACACACGGCCCTAGCGGTAGTTGCGGCTACTAATACCTCTGCTATTGCTTTGCGTGCGAGGCAGCACGAATGCAAAAGCATTATCAGAGGTATTAGTAGCCGCAACTGCCGCCAGCGCCCCACGTAGGCTTGCAGGTGGTAAGCTTCGATATATTCTTATTTCTAGTTTTTTTTTGCTCTGTGTATATCTTATTGCGGTGAATTACGGTCTTACGATTACAAAATTGTCATCGTACGTGCGAGTAAATGTGCTTATTTTTTTTAATACAATTGTAAAGTTTCTAGCAGATCTGTATTCTCGTCACCACTCACAAATTCTCACGAGCTTCGAGCATCAACAAGCTGAATAAATCTACATCATTAAAAACGTATGACGTGCGTGCGTGTTTGTACCTCTACTCCTCTGGAACCAAGGCACCTTCAAACATTAGGACCAAACAAAAGATAATTAAATTGCGCTTCGGATAGGCTTATTTTCATCGCTGTAAGTTGATATTATCACCCTCAAATACGCGAAAAAAACTGAAAAAATCACGTCACATTTTTTTGTTACCCTCATGATGTTTGTTCATGACGTCGTATTTTATTTATGCACGGATTAAAATTCTTGACAAACAAACCGTCTTGAAGCTATGAGTTGTGTACTGAGATGATCTGGAAAAAGGATGCACGAAAAAATAACCTAAAAAGGACGACGTATTTTGCAACATACCATATACAGACCTTAAAATTGGTTTCGTACCAACTGACTTGATGCCTGGAAAAATCAGACCCACAGAACTGGTTTTAAACGGGTGTCAAACATTCGTGTTTCTGAAGCACGGAGGTACGTGGATTGAGCGAGCAAAGCGGGCGATTTCCACTTAAACTAAACCTTTTCAACGTGTGCTTAGCTACGCCCTCTCAATCCTTCACCTCTCACCTTCGTAGGGGATTACTTCTAGAGGAGAAGACGTACAAACATGCAAACAAACAAATCGTATGTTTAGAATAATGAAGGTGAAATGCAGACGTGCTGAGGAATAGGAGGAACTGTAAGCAACAATTGGAATTAGTTTTCATCGAAATAATGAGTACATCGATTTTGAAATGCTCTTGAAGCATGGATCTACGCCAATGGAGTGAGCGAAGCGAAAGGTATGGGTAGTTATAATTATTGCTAAAATAAACCCCCTTATTATGATTTTATTACTATTTAATGCACAGTAGTAAAGTCATGCTAACACGTCCCAAGGCTTAAAGTGTAGCCGTTATATATCCACCCAAAACCAAAACTGGTAGAAAAACCCACCAAGTTTCCAAAAACGATCGGCCTATGAAGGTAGTGATATCATCCACCAGCCGCCAAGTGAAAAGCCGTCAAGGTCAATCCTATTAGCCACGTCAATCGCACCGACTAATTGTTCGAAAGTTAAATGAAAACTTGAAGATTGCACTACTCGCTGTAGCAATCTGCAAGTTTTCATTTAACGTCCAAAGTATTATTGGGTACGATTAACTTGGCTAATAGGATTGGCCTTGGCGGTCTTTCCCTGGTTGAATGATATCACTACCTTCAAAGGCCGACCGTTTTTGGAAACTTGGCGGGTTTTTCTACCAGTTTTGGATTAGGGTGGATATCACAACTGTCATAGGACTGTGAACGTACAGTTCCGGTCAAAAAAAACTCCTTCATTATACGGAAGTAGTTGCAGGATTAATGTATGTGATTCTGAACGAAAATGTTGATATCTCGAAAACTACTGGACAGAATTGAATGAAACAAAAACTGGGTTTCTTATTATAATATCAGCTATATTTCTACGCGTATTACATGTAACGGTAAGTATCCGAGTATAATTGGCCGAGCGAGCAAAACGAGTTGATAGCTAATAATATATCATAAACTACTGAATAGAATTGAATAAAACAAAAACTAGCTTAATTGTTATGATATATGCTATATTTCTATACGTATGACATGCAATATTAAGCAGCAAAATATGATATGCAATTCAGTCTTCGTTTCATGAAAATCCGTCCACTTGTTTTCGAGATATCATCAGATATTAAGTTGTTCTCGCTCGGCCAATTATTTTCAGTCAGTTAACGTAGTATTTAATAAGGGTAGAAATACAGTAGACAATGTAATAAGCATTTCAGTCTTTGTTTCATGAAAATCCATTCAGTAGCTTTCTGAATTTCTCCATGGTTCTTATTACGACCCTAAATATAACGAAAAAGGGCGGTTTTTTTTTCACCGGAACTGTACATAAGGTTACACCGTCTGCTTAAGTTGCTTCAATCCCATTTTTTGCACACACTGGCTAACAATCGCTCACTCAATCAGCGCATCCCCTTCAGTTGGTTTGTTTATCCCTGCACCTTCCCCTTAATTTTTCAACATTTCGTTCACATTTAGTCATGCAGGAACCCCCGAAGGTCGCTGTTACTAAAAAAGCAGAACGCAAAGCATTTTATTTTGGGGTTATTAACCCCATGTTGCATTCGGTTGCCTGCAGGTAACAGCTGACTAAACGTGAAAAAAACTAAGTCCCAACTCGCACTGCAAGCTTTGTGAGGGGTCCCCGGGGACCCCGAGCAAAGCGAGCAGCAACAGCCTAGTGGTCAGCGTCCTCGTCTCCAAACCCTGCTAACGCTGGTTCGAATCCCCCGACTGACCCAATCAGAAAATAATTCATGCATTTAAGGGTTAACAAAAACCCCGTTAGCTCGTGGATGCTCGTATTGTTGCGTAACCATCATCTAACGTCCATCCCTTTATTCTTACGCAATCCACGGCAACGTTAATGTTTCCTTATTTTGTCCTTCGTTACAGTTTAGTTTTTAGTTCGTCCAGGCTTTTACAATAAAGCTAAGGACCAGTCTTGATTGTTTAAGCCATTGTTGCTTAAAATCTTTGGTTGCAACTTGGAAAAGAAGTGAAATTTAAATTCGCTGGTGGCGAATTTCAAAACCCTCCCGTACATTTGTCCTGACCCCTACAACCCCCAAACCAACAAAAGGACCATGATCAGATCACCATGCATCCGTGTGCCAAAATTCAGCTTTGTAGGCCTTCTCAATTTTGCGCTAGCCATGAGCAATGAGTCTATGGAATTTAACACGTGGCCAACGTTACTAGCTAGCTAGTCAGTAACATAAAAACAACGTTATTGACGCATCTTTCTCTCTATTAATGGTGGACACTCAGCCTTTAAATTTCCTTTTTTATTTATCCCTGCACATATCCCTTACATTTACCACAATTTGAAAGATTTCTGTCGCATTGGGATTTATCCTCAATATGCTAAAATATGCTTTTAGTTGCTTACAGTTAACATGACTGCTAGTGAGGCCGCCTTTTTATCATTAACAATCAATTTTTTAACAATCGGATGTCAACAATGGGTTGGTCAACTGTTACTTGGCGGTGAGACACTAGCGTGTGTCTAGATACGGTTTATCTGAAAACCCACACATGCACGTCACCGTGGGTTAATTTTGATAACCCACACTTTTTTAATAATATAACACTTTTTCCGGGGTCTCCACGACCCCTGCACCGCTACGTGACATGTAATGACCGACTTTGGAAAACTACCGTACACAACAAAAATTCAACCAGCCCATCCCATTGCAACCAGCATATACAAGCACATTTCCAACCTGTGCCATTTTTTATGCTAACACGAAAAAAACAAAACCTCGCGTACTATGCTAGGCCCCCTCCACCCATGCAAGAATGGTCCAACCCGGCAACCTTTTGTTCCGACGGTACGAAAACTAGGCAACTGACACTTTGTGAACACACCTAAATACACCTAAAAACCTACGAGATTCAAGCTAATAGGACATTTTATACTCTGTAAGTCTGTATCTTATATAAGCTAATAAAGTAGAAAAAAATACGATTTTACCTTAAACACGATAGTCGGCGACTGGGACTGGGTAACGGGACGTCCT
The DNA here is from genome assembly GCA_023313725.1 of Lithobius niger. Classification (NCBI taxonomy): domain Eukaryota; kingdom Metazoa; phylum Arthropoda; class Chilopoda; order Lithobiomorpha; family Lithobiidae; genus Lithobius; species Lithobius niger. The sequence continues at coordinate 59,884 of JAHWFP010191516.1, forward strand.
CTCGTAGGTGAGACTTTCGCAGACAGGAAGTTTAACCCGGAAGTTTCAGTTCTGGAATTTACATATCTGTCGTACGTAAACGTTCTTAAATTCATTATGATTCACAAATAAAATAAAATAAATTTTTTTTTTAAATCTCAAATAAGTCAATATGTTAGCTTGACGTCACACCTTATCATTAAAACACAAATCCGTGAGCTATAGGCGGTTTAACGGCGATACTTGCTTGTTTGCGAGAAACGGCTAGTCCGAATATCTCGGGGGTGAAGGGAAATCCACTCGTGCTATCGCGCTCGTGCCATTTTCCTCCACCCTCTCGATAATGGACCAGCCGTTTCTCGCAAACAAGCAAATATCGCCGTTAAACCGCCTATAGCTCACGGATATCTATTACTTAAAGTACACGTTTTTCCGTCAGTATTGCCAGTTTTCAAAAAGCTAATACATCAATTGGTCTTATTCTACCACTGCTTGTCTTCGTTAAATGTTCGCCTTTTAAAGCTCCATTACATAAAAAGAAGGTATTAAATTTCGTGTACGTAAAATCTAGTCAAATTCGTTTTAGGGAAATGGGATTGGCCCCTGAGGGTTAAGCTGTCAATCTGCTTTTTTTGGCGAAAGGGCATTTGGCGAAACGGGAGTTCACCATTCACTTGGGGGGGGG
>JAHWFP010191518.1:0-22701 GCA_023313725.1 Lithobius niger
CATAACATAAACATTGAGGTTCCATATTTCTTTCCGGCTTATGCCCTTGGGGCATGAAGGTATACACTCCTACAGTCATATCTAATCATCAACTTCACATCTACCACAGTGCCCCCTCCCCCCGCCCCCCACCCCTCTTTGATTTGCTTGTTGCCATGGAAGCGTGTCCCCCAGGCTGTCATTTTGGCTTCACGGTCTGGTCGTATGGTACTCACCCATGGCTCAGCACGGACGAACGGGGCCAACAAGCTGCAAGGCACACTGAAACGAACCCAACCAATGCCGACACGCATATTCGACGCCAAGTCTCGAGTCATCCGGGCACGTGCCCTGACACGCCCACAAACCGTGCTGCTCGCCTATTGGTCGCTCGCTCCCGTCCATCAATTTTAATGGCGCCGTCAGCCAACCGGCGCGGACTTGAGGCCAGCTCCGCCTCGTGGAAGGGGAGGAGGGGAATTGAGGCGGTGGAGAGCAGGTGGTGGTGGTGGAAGGGGGCTCGGGGGAAACACAGCAACACGTGGACTGACGTTTTCTTTGGGATGCACTGTTGATGTGAGGAAACTGATTGTAGGCTTGACTGAAAACTCGGATACTTCATTTTCAACTCTGGATTTAAAAAAAAATGCATATTGGCGTATGTTAAGGTGCCTATAGAGCAGTGACATTTGCCGCCATATTGGCCCCAGTGTGGGTTTTGGAGGGCATGACTACAAGGTGCACTACATAAAAATGGAGGGAAAAACAACTGAAGAGCGGATTTCGCGGATTTAGGCTTAAAATAACGTTGTTTTCTCCAACAACAAAAATCGCGCGTTTTAGGTCTAAGAAATCACTCTTCACAGCATCGGCTTCAGTATGACGCCCTTCTGTTTCTCTCTGCAGTGCCCATTGCAGCTAACCCATTAAGACTCCAGCATAGAGTTATACACAATAATACTACGTCGTGTCACTGCCATATTGACCGAATGACAGGCTAAAGCATCTAGCGTCTTCTACCAATATCTACTTCTATGTATAACACTTGATATCAACAAGCGAAGGAATGCGCAAAGAAATATATTTTTACACAACAAACTAGCCACGTGCCTCCTTAATTATTGAATGTAAAGTTGGTGCGCCCACGTGCACTAGGGAGTAAGCGATCAAAGTTAACGACATCACTGTTACTAGATGGCGCTCATCCAGCGGTTCAAAATCTGTGTTTCAAAACGGTCGATATTCAGAAAAAAAGGGCTCGTGATGTCGTTAGGCTTAACCTTACCGCTTTCTTCCTGGTGCATGTAGGGGCACCAAGTTTACACTCAATAATTAAGGAGGCACGTGGCTTGTTTGTTGGGTAAAAAAAATTAATTTATTTGTGTGTTCCTTCGCCTGTTGAAAGTAAGGGCTATAGACAGAACTAGATAGAAGCAAATGGCTATAGATATACTGCAGCTTGTCATTTGGTGGTAATCCCTCTTTAAGTATTACGTTTTTTGACATGCTGTTGAATTTGGGGGTTCATAACAAATAAAATAGGTGAAAATTAACACATAGGCTAAAAGGTTAAATCAAGTTACACAAATCGCGGTTCGCTGTGTAAAAAGGAAATAGGAAAACATGTCGAACAACGAAAATCACCAAGGAGTGGGCATGTCGATGAAGGCGTCGTGTCAATAATCCGGGTTCCGGATTGGTTTGCCAGTTCGAATCCGGGTCACGGTACTACGACGAAACGTAAGTGCGTAAGGGTGGCTTACTGCTGCGTTATTTCTTGTGTTTGATCTTCGCTGTTTGTTTTCCAAATTCCTTTATGTATATAGGCTAAGGTTTAAAAATGTCATCTGTGGCAGAGCGGCCTAATGTTGCTGTTATCTAACTCCTGCGGTTACGTTAAAACATTGCAGACAAATTGAAATATATTTCTTACATTAAATTTTAACGAATTCGTACTGAAACTGTCGCAAGGGCTAGCATTTTTACAGAGGTCAAAACAATGCTGTTGTGGGAAGTAAAGATTCATAATCTGAAGTGCGATATTTATTTTGAAAACACCAAATCTCATCGCAAAATTTGACCACTGGTATATTTAGCTCGGCTGTAGGAACAGGACACACTTCCAGGCTCATTAATTTAACAGGATACTAACATGATATTCGCATGTTTCGGTGACTTAAATCGCAAAGCGCCTAGACTTTTCTCGAACCTTAAATTAACAAATTGTTCCCTATACAGAAAACAATTTTTTTAATTGGCCACCTTTTTTTCTATATATGTCCATTTGGTGAAAATCTCTCAATGTACGCAAAGAACCTCTAAGTAAGGAACAAAGTCATAAAAAGACACTTTTCTTAAATTAGCATTATATAAAGCACTAAAAGCGCAAAGGGGAAGCCGAAACAACACTAACAAAAGCGATGTTTCGGAGTTAATGACCTACTGAGTTTCATTTACCTCATGAAAACTGAGTAAATGAGCAGATAAGTAGATCAGTTGAGGTTGGCTCCATCATTTCTCCATTTTTCAGCTGTTTGACACATGCGGTCACACACAAGTTTTCACCCTGAATTGCGATGAGATTTTCATTTTAGCTCTCTTGGTCTGCTTAAAAGTCTATGTGAATAAACCTTTAAGTACATGAATAACAAATCCAAAGGTGAAACAAAGAAATATAGAAAAAATTATAACACTAAAAAAGCAACGTTTCGGAGTTAATGGGCTACTGAGTTTAATTTATCTCATGAAAACTGAGTAAACGAGCAGATAAGTAGATCAGTTGAGGTTGGCTCCATCATTTCTCCATTTTTCAGCTGTTTGACACATGCGGTCACACACAGGTTTTCACCCTGAATTGCGATGAGATTTTCATTTTAGCTCTGTTGGCTTGCTTAAAAGTCTATGTGAATAGACCTTTAGGACATGGACAACAAAACCAAACGTGAAACAAAGACATTAAAAAAAAAATAATAATACTAAGAAAGCGTTGTTCCCGAGTTTTCAAGCATTTTGACAAACGTCACCATAAAGCAACATCACAAACGTTGAAAGGAAGCCGAGAACCAAATTCAAAATCTGGCCATAAAAATATGTATTTTGAAATACGTGCATTTTGAAAGCGTTTTACAAATAGCATGGGCTGAGCTGAAACCTTTCAAAGCATTAGCGTTTATACAGTATTGCATGCGTGAAATAGTTTAAAATAAAACACTAACGTTCAGTTTGCAACACTTTATAAACAAATCTTAAAAGACACGTAATGACGAAAGTCTTTAAAATAAAACGGTAGTGATTTTTCCTTAAAGCAGTAGGCCTACCTTTACTTTACAACACATGATGAACATAAGCGTTTTCGTTAAACACAGTGTTCAGAAACATAAGCAGTGTAATGAAACATTAGTGTTTTATTTTAAACGCATTTTACGTCTGCAACACTTGTACGGTAATGTTTTGAAAGGTTTCTTCTCAGCCCATGCTATTAAATGCTTTTGTGTGTTTTTCAGCTGAAAACGTCTAAAAACGTTTCCTATAGGTGTGTCTAAAATAAAACACATGTATTTGCGGTGTTCAGGGTGAAAACCTGTGTGTTGTTATATTGTCAACAGCTAAAATTAAAAAAAAAAATAATAAAAAACACAAAGAGAAAAGATGGAGCAACTTAACCTGATCTACTCATCAGCTCCTTTACTCAGTTTTCATGAAGTAACTGAGCACTCATTAATTTCGAAACGTCGCTTTTTTTAGAGTTGTGTCTTCGCTCCAATTTACCATAAAAACAGTACAGCTTATGATAAACAAACACGAGTCCTGACTGGACTGGTAAAGGGCAGACGAAATCTGAATTTTATGATGAAGAAATATTTTTTTAATGTATTTATAGCCTATGTATTTACGTATTCGATCCATGACCACCTCGATCCCCTAGACCTATAGTGTCCGCGGTCTGTCTTGAGTCCTACATGTATTTATGAGCGGCTACGTCTTCCTGGAAGGGGCGGCTTTAGTCGACGGCCGCCATTATTTTTGTAACCATCTTGGATATCAGCAAGGCACTCTGCTACCAAAAACATACAATTGCGTATCTGTTTCGTTCTGGGGCGAACTCAAGATAGGCCGCGGACACTTTAGAGCAACAGTTGAGCTATGGTCTATGGTCTATGCTATTAAGAACAAAGTATGACCGACCCACCGTGGCCCATTTGAGAACAATGTTTTCAGCAGTACGTACATTAGCATGGAATGTCCTTTAAACCCATTCAGTTCCAAATAGGTTTTTATACGTAAACGTAAGTCAAGTAAATAACATATGCTGCAGATCGTGTAGAAAAAGACGAAAATGATACAAAGATTGTAAATGCGCGAGGAAAGATAAATAAAACAAAATAAGTCAAGTATCGACGAGACGGTTTTTCTCGGTTCTTATTTCTCATTCGGCCGAAAATGCCCACGTTAACATTTCAGTCATTACTTTCCACCTGAGAAGAAATTGGCCAATAGGGCAGTGACACAACGTTGTATTATTGTATATAACTCTATGCTGGAGCCAGTAACTGGGATATCTGCAAGGGTCACTGGAGGTGGAAAAGAAGGGCGTCTTACTGAAGACAATGCTATTAAGAGTGGATTTCTTAGGCCTATAATGCGCGATTTTTGCCGATTTGTTGGCAGTTGCTGACATTTTTAAGCAAGTGGAATCTTTTTTTTCTAATTACAACCTAGCAGCATAAGGGATTGGAGAAAACAAAGTCTTTTTAAGCCTATGAAATCCGCTCGCAAAGCACTGCCTTGACTAGAAATGCCGTTGTTTAACCCTCCATTTTAATCTAGTGCCCCTTGCAGCTATCTCTCTTGTAGCCAATATGACGTCACATGACGCTGCTCTATAAACAATGTGTTAACGTAAGCCTGTTACCAGAATACGACAAACAAACAAAGCTACACAAAAAAAAACCCCATTTAATGAATACGAAAGCGTTTTACCACTGCGCCGAACGTCAAAAAAAAAACCGAAAACGACGGTGTATAAAGCCCGAATGTCAGCCATGCTACGTCGAGTATAGAGGGCATGTCGGCCTTGCTTGGACGCTCGGCTGCGAGTGCCGCTGACGCGCGAACCACGGATCGGAGCAACTCGAGTGCTGCGGCTTAACTTGGTTGGCGTGTCGTTGTCAGTAAGGATCTTCATCTGCCGTGAGATGAGCCGAAAAACGACTCGAAAATGAATGTTAAAATGCACCAACCTGTGACGCAATACTGATACACACAGGATCGAGTTGCCCTGAAGAAGAACTTGATTGTCGACACGATCGCTGTTTTGAGTGACGTTAATGCCACTAAGACCACCGGAATTGATTGTCTTGAACACGGTAACAAACGGAATGGTTTTCTAGATTTCAGGCCGGAGATACGCATCCTAAAATTTTAGGATCTATAAATAAAGCCGGTTTCCAGAACAAAAAAATTGCGATAGAGTTGGTTTTCTTTCTTCGTAGGGTTAGGGAAAAAATAACGAGCAAAGGGCTCAAGCAGGGTCACTACAGTTACTACTGGCCGGATCTTGGATGAAAAATAGCATTACGAGACTGGGTTGGCAATATGGCCGCCGAAAGTGCCGCCGATGCGAATGATTTGTCTAGTTGCCACATTTTGTCTACCGAGGGCGACACCCACCGTACAAATTGCCAATGAACGTGTTGCTTTTTTTTTTTTTTTTGCAAACGCAGAAAAATAGCTTAACTGTGGCTGACTGATATTTAAAAAAAAACTATTTAAAAATACTTTCATAGATCTAGACACGCTAGTGTGTCGCGCCAAGTTAGGCAACTAACATCGCAACAAACATCACATCAATTCAATTGTCGAGGTTGTAAACCATTGTAGCGCGACGCCATAGCGTCAGTGTCTTACTTATATCCTGAAGCATAGTTGGGCACATTTCAGGTACTTGGGGAAAAATAATAATGCGGTACAAAAGCTTAAATTGTGTTGAAATCGAGAGCAATGACCCACCTGACAAAAATTAACCCGTGTAGGAATGCCAGCTAAACTGCTTTCAATTCAAAATCTGGCCCTCAATAACGTTGAAAATGTGTTCATACTAGCTAGCTAGCTAGCTACTCCGCTCATCCCCACGTTAAATCCCATAGGGTGATTATTCATCGATACCGAGATAACGGGAAGGCTTCCAGCTATGAAATTGGACAAATGGGTGCTGTAACTATACGAACTGCAGCGTACCGTTTATGTTTTGGAGCCTGGGGCGGAACGGGAATGGCGTGGGAGGACACATAAGTACGAAAATATTGTTATAACCATTGTTAGTATTGTCGGCATTGTCTCTCATTGGACGGCCAAAGTTTGGACAATGAGAACGTGCAAAGAAATTGTATTCACGTCCAATTCACGAAAAATAAACCAACTGTAAAAAACAAAGCAAAATAAACAAAGCCAAAAACTGGTAAAGTGGCCACCAAGTTGAGAGTGGATGGGCCCTTCATAGGAGTGATATCAACGCACCAAAACTAACTAAATAAAACAAATTACAACAAAATTAAAACCAAGCCAAAAACCTATAAAGAGGTGACTAAGTTGAGAATGGTTCGGCCTATAGGCAAAAGGTAGTAGCACATTGTTGAAAACCAATTTTTTGTTGACGTGGCACTTTATTATACATCTGCACGGTAGTGGAGTTGAGTCAATACACAATTTAAAAAAAAAAGGAGTTATATCAAAAACCAAAACTGGTAAAAGGGGCCGCCAATTCAGAATGGTTCGGCCCTTCAAAGGAGTGATATCAACACACCAAAACATTCGCCAACTTAATCGCACCGAATAATACTTTGGACGTTAAATGAAAACTTGAACATTGCTACCATTTAACCAAACATTTAAACAAATGTGATGGTTACTACTTTTAGATTACAGACTAGAGATCGCTGCTTCAGTGCGTGAGAGAGGTGTGCGCCTTAACATTTTCGAAAGTGGCGGAATTCCAGCCACTTGTTTTGGGGTCGATCTAGCTTTGAATTCTCGCAGCTACAGTTTAGTCACGATGGTAAAGGTATCGTTGACATGGTAACAACGCTACCTGGCTTAGCTATTGCTGACATCTTTGAGGGGGTGGGGGGATTGAGGCTTAATGGCGCGTCGACAGCGCCAACCTCACTGCAGTGGTCCTGACATCGTTTGGGTAAATGCTTGCAGTCGTATAATCCGTGATAAAAAGATAAAGGATTTCGCATCTTCTCACGAAACAATTTTCCTAGTCGCTTTTGTCGTCTCATTATTGACTGTTTGCGCTGCGAACCGGGGGAGCTCAAAATATCGCCATCTTGAAATTTTGGCTTCCAGCTTCAGCCAGCGGGAATGCAAGAGAAACCCCTTCTTAAAGGGGATAGTCACCAAATGACAAGCTGTTACATCTACAGCCATTTGTCGGTAACTAGTTCTGACTTTCGATAGTCGAAGGAACAGACAAATAAATTTTTTTTTACACAACAAACAAGCCACGTCGTACCTCCGTAATTACTGAGTGTAAAGTTAAGTCTAACGACATCGGGGGCACTTTTTTCTATTATCGACCGTTTTGAAACGGGAGATTTTTAACCGCTAGATGGGCGCCATCTAGTGACTGTGATGGCTGTGACAGTATGGCTCAGCGGTAGGACCTCGGCCTTTGGTTTCAGGCAGTCTGAAATTTAAGCCCCAAAGGCAACGTAAGTAGGTTTTCATCTGTGTTTATTTAACTGTTGATCCGTCGGCTTTCCGTCGTGTGTAAGACAGCGATATCGTTAACCTTGATCGCGTGCTTCCTGTTGCACGTGGGCGCACCAACTTTACATTTTGTTGTGTAAAGAAAATATCTTTGCTCATTTCATCGTTTGTGGAAACTCAAAGCACAAGTGAACCTAAGACAGCTTAGAAACGACCAATAGGGAACCTGACCTCTCGCCCTCTGGCTAGTGCAGGTGAAAAGTGTAGGTTAGGACTATCTCAGCTGTTTATATAATAATTAAAAATAGTAATAAAATTATAAACCTTATTGACTTATAATGCCAAATGGTATCTGGTAGGGCAAACAAGGCCGCTAATACCAGTCCAACAAGTTGAAAAGGTATGAGGACGTAAAAAACTAAAATTTGACTTATCAAAACATAAAAAAAATGGAAAAAATTACAAAAGTTAGTGCATGGTTTAATACAATACCTAACAAGTCATAAAAAAAAGGCATATATCAAATGTTCTATAATCGTTTAAATTAATTTAAAACAAAAGGGAGTTGTATAACAATGATGAACTAGAAGAAATAACGTTAATAGCACTTTAGTAGAGTGCAAGTGAATTACATTACATTAGGTGTTACCGAACCAAAATTCAACTAGTTAGTAAGAATAGCGGTGCATTACACGGACGACTTCAATCCCCCCCTCCCCCTCCCTACCACCCAGAATCCAAACTTCAAAATTCCAGCTAAATACGCTAAGGACGTTATTTATAGCATACCATGCAACCAGCCTGGTTGAACGACTACCTATGTAGGCCAAACCAAGCAGGAAATCTCTAAGAAAACTGAAAACTCGCTAGTTCAACATTTTTTAAACAAGCGGCTACAGCGACTGCCTAGTCGCACCGGTCTTCTGTACAGTTCCTCCACTACCAATGTTGAGGCGCACACCTCTATCATGCACTACAACAGCTATACTGATCTAAAAGCAGTAGCCATCACAATTGCCGGTTAAAAATGTGTTAGCTTTTAGGCCTACTTTATATTTTAGGCGCAATTGTCAACTTTTAGTCCTAATTTTAATCAGCAGTTTTAATTTCGTAAGTAGCAGCTAACGGATATTTTTGCAACACGGTGCACCTACAGGCACACAGTTACAGTGTTACAACGTAACGCGCAACGTAGCCTATATAGTTCGGTGGTAGCAGGGAAGTGACGAGAGAGACGCTGTGGACCCAGCCAACAGTGATTCGTAGCAACTTGACGTTGCCATGGTAACATGATTTTAGGTCTAATTTTAATTTTTAGGCCTAATTTTAAAAATGCAGTTTTAATTTCGTAAGTAGCAGATAGACCTAATGGAGAATTTGGTTCGACGGTAATCTTATTCATTCTATTCACGCAACAATGCGACGAGACTATTTTAAACGAAGCTAAAATCCATTTGTTTTTATTGAGTGTTACCTTATGATTTTAATTCGACGATCAAATGTTATTATTTAATTTAGTTACGTCGAAGAAGTCTATTAGCTACGAAGTCTATTAGTAACGATGTTTTAATTTGCCATGTTATTTAACTAACTTCTCACACTGAATCTAACGTTGAAAAAAGCGACGGACGGACAAAGTCGTTGCAATAGTCTTCTCAGCCGGTACGGCTGTACAGAACACTAAAAACCGGACATCTAGAACCGGACCGGAACTAGAATCTTATTTCAAATACCAAATACAAGAGCACGTGTTAACCTGGAAACAATTTGCATTCACTTAATCCAACCACCTGTGCACAACCACCTCATGCCCATAGCCAATCACCTATACAGGACTACATCAAATTATGCAAAGATACGAACATCACCACCTTTCCACCAATCAGAATGGGGGGACCTACAATACAAACTCTCCTCTGCGGATTTTTACTTATTGCATCTCCCAACTTCGTGTATGCTCGTATTGTTGCGTAACCATCATCTAACGTGCATCCCTTTATTCTTACGCAATCCACGGCAATGTTAATTGTGCGGGTTCATTTTTTTTATTATGTCCACCTTTTGCATCCTTCAGATTGCAAGTGATGAACATTTTTAAAATGCATGTGTAGTGTATTACTATGTTTTAAAATTAGTGTGCTATCACTTGATAACGTCCCTGACCTGAGAGACGAAACGTCGTGAAATTCTTAATTCACTTGCACTTAATGGCTTGTATCTATAGACACAGTGTGTCGCCGCCAAGTGGAAAGGTGGCCACTAGCAGACTGTGTCTTTAACTGCAACGACCTTGTACCTTATTTCAGCCCAGTGCTGTAAATTTCCCATGCGGTAGAAATCTTTGAAAATCGTTGGAATCAGCTGTCTTGGGTCCAGTAACGAAGAAAACTTCAACATTAAAGTGTGGGAACGTTTCTTTTATAGAGAAAAAGTACCCTCAATAACGTTGATTTGTGTTACTGTCTAGCTAAGGACAAGGCTCCCATGTTAATTCTCATAGGGTATAAAGACAGGTCTACAGCTCGTTAGAGAAAGTTCACATATCTCAATTTTGACACACAGGTAAAGAGTAGTACGGGAAAGTGCCTTTTTCTAAAATGGAGGTTGAAGCTAGAAGCACGTGGCTGTGAAACCGCGCGTAAATGCAAAATGTTTGTTGTAACCATTGTTTGTATTGTCATCCAACAGTCTATCATAACATGCTTAAGTGTTATACGCGCATCGTTTCAATACTTAATTGTCAGAATACATTGTTGCTGCAAAAAGGCGGCTCACTATCCGGCTCATTATAATCATTGTTTGTAGTATCTGTTTGGGGCATGAGGCCTCGAGCCCGGGCCCCGTTATCTAGACACACGCTAGTGGTGTCGCCGCCAAGTAACAGTAGATCATCATTGTAGACATCCGATTGTTAAAAATTGATTGTTAATGATAAAGAGGCGACTCACTAGCAGATAAGCAATTGAAAGCATATTTTGGCATGTTGAGGATAAATCCCAATGCGACAGAAATGTTTCAAATTGCGGAAAATGTAAGGGAAGGGTCAGAGATTAAGAAAAATTAAAATTTAAAGGAGGAGTGTCCACCACTTATAGAGAAAAGGATGCGGCAATAACGTTGTTTTTATGTTACTGTCTAGCTAGCTAGCTGTCTAGCAAGCTGACTAGCTAATAAGATTTTTCCCATGTTAAGTCTGAACTTTTGTGCAATGTTCGTTGCCTCTTTAAGGGATCTCTCAACAACTTCTCAACTTTAACAGGTCCACCAACACCAACAACAAATTCGGAAGGTACAACCACGACAAACTCAAGAGCTGTCAAATGCATCAATACCTTTTCACTAGAGCACAGTGGCAGGCTGAATTTGCTTTCTTCTTTTCTCGACTTTCCGATGGCTGCCCATTCTTCCAGTACTGACCATAACAAATCTGACCCACTTCACGGTAGCTTGCTTTTTGATCCAGACAAGTCTGTACCACCAAATGTAACTGTGCGCAGCCGACGTCCTGCTAAAAAGTCCCGTGTTGAACCCCATCGTGCGTCGCCTCAACCTCAGAATGGGAGTGGCAGTAATTGTGCCGTTTCTAAGCCTTTACAACCACTCAACGCCGTACAAGAAATTTGTGATGAACGCAACCGCAACCACAGTGGTTCCTCTTCGCCGACTGTTTTGGTGCAGGGTACCGTCGACCCTTCCACACCTTTTTCCCAGACCATATTATCCAAACCAGTGACCATCCTTGGTGATTCCCATGCCTGTGCTTTGCGTTGCAGCACACACTCTGAATCCACGACGTGGTGTTGGCCAGGGGCGTCGGTCCAAGCTATATTGAGTAGTACCCCACTTGTTCTACAGGATGCGCACCCTGACTCCGACTTTGTACTATGCACGGGTTCCAACAACCTAGACTCAGATCCTCCAAATAGGATAACACATTTTATTGGCAAAATTGCAAATTTAATTAGGCAGGAACGACCACATGCTAGGATTTCTGTTGTGGGTATCTTCCCACGCCTCCTACGTGACCATCGTGAGACTGACAAAATTATTGTTCATACTAACCTTCTGATTAAGAACTTGTGTATTGATTTGTGTGTCAACTTCGTATCCATCGATGAACAACTCTGCTTGGACCACACACTTTTAGCCCGGGATGGGATTCATCTCACGTCTCGTGGCAAACATGTGCTGCAAAATGAAATAATCAAGTTGCATACACCGACCCCAAACTTGACTATGTAACAGGGAATATTCCCATGCTCTTACCTCTCGCAGTTTTTTCAAGTGTCACCCAGCCCGCTAGTTCCACCAACCCTTCCCCTCCAACTACTGACACCAATTCTTTGTCTTGTCTTCTTCTTAATACCCGCAGTATTCCCAAAAATTTAGGTTTTTTCCAGGCTATTTTGGCAGTTGGGGCATACGATATCATCTTCGTGGTTGAGACGTGGCTTGATCACTCAACTACTGATGCGATGATCGTAGGGGGTCACGGATACTCTGTGACCAGGCTTGATCGGGGTTCTAGGGGTGGAGGTGTGATGGCACTTTCTAAAGGAGAGCTTGATGCTACAGCTAATCTAGCACGGGATGGTGTTGAAGCATTATCCATCCGTCTCCCTCACCAGCACCTAAATTTTATTCTGGGCTATCTACCAGACAGTCATTGTGACACGGCCATTACTTCCTTGTGTTCTTTCCTCTCCGCTGCTATGGACCTTGGTTGTTCAAATGTCATCCTGGGTGACTTTAATTTGTCATCTGTTGACTGGGCGTCTTCCACGGCTACCGACCGCCCCCACCGTGATTTTTTAACTTTGATTTCCTCACTGGGCATGGTTCAGCTTGTCGATTTCCCCACGCGGGGAACCAACATACTTGATCTTATTTTTTCGGACAATGATCGTCTTATATATGGAATCCAACCTCTTCCAAATTTGGGCACTAGTGACCATGAAATGGTGAGTTTTTTTGTCCACTGTGAACGTTCCTCGTTGAAACCTAAAATCCATCTTCAGGGGAAAATTAACTTTGCTTTACTAAGGGACAAATTGTCCAGTATTAATTGGCTTCAATACCTTGGCTTCAGTAATGCTAACAGTGCCTGGATAGCTTTCCACAAACTTTTATTGGACCTGGTCGCGACGTGCAGAGGTAGACCCTGCTTTAAGTCAATGAGTGGTCATTTCAGCCCTTCCCTACCTGTTCCTATTAAAAAACTTGATCGGTCAAAACTTACAGCATGGAGGACCTACATAAAGTTTCCTTCCGCTTCTACCAAACTTGCATATTCACAGAGGCAAACTGCTTATGCAGTTGCAATTAATGATTGGCGAAACCAAAACGATGTTGCTGCCATTAGGGATGGTAGTCTGTCTAGCTTGTTTCGTCTCTACAAAACTAAAACGCAATCGGCTCGTACCCTGCCTCCTTTTCTGGTTGCTGGTGTTTACCTAGCTTCTAATACAGCCAAAGCCGAACTTTTAAATTCAACTTTTCTCTCCAATGTTGTTACAGATAACGATGTTATCCCCCCATTTAACTGTGCGAGTCAGAGAGGTTGTAGTGTGGATCCTTGCAGTGTTGACCCAGGTGGCATATCCGGCACCAAAGTAACAGGGGATTGTACAAATGTTATCTTTACTGTTGAACAGGTGGTTCAGGTATTGTCTTCCATTAAGCCCAGCCATGCAGTTGGTCCAGACGGCTTCTCTGCGTATTTTTACAAGCAGCTCATCCACGAAATTTCTCCTGCGTTAACCTTCATCTTTAATCTGTCCATGTCTATGGGTTCCGTTCCTTCTATGTGGAGAACTGCTAACGTCATCCCGATTTATAAAAAGGGTGATACTTCAAACCCTGCCAACTATCGGCCAATCGCACTTACTGTTGTTCCATGCAAGATCATGGAAACCCTTATCCGTCAATCCTTACTTAAATTTCTTGAGGAGCGGAAGTTACTCGGTGGTGACCAGTTTGGTTTTCTGCCTGGCAGATCTGTAGTGATGCAACTCTTGTTAGTGCTTGACCTTTGGACTTCTGCGACCGACCTAGGCATCCCAACCGATGTCATCTATTTTGATTTTATGAAAGCCTTTGAATCTGTTGTTCACTCAAAACTTCTACACAAACTAACGCTGCTGTCAGTTGGTGGAAATTTACTTGCTTGGTTTGCAGACTTCCTCTCAGGTCGCAGGCAGCGTGTGGTGGTTGAATCCTCCAGCTCCCAATTTGCTTGGGTGGGTAGTGGGGTGCCACAAGGATCCGTCCTCGGTCCGCTACTTTTTGTGATTTATCTGAATGACTTGACGCCATTTTGTGCCGATGGTGCAAGGCCATGCTTTAAATTCGCGGACGATCTTAAAATTTGTTCAACTATCCATTGTTTCAACGATGGTTACCTTTTAAATTCAGATGTGAGCTTTATCCAACGATGGTCGGAGCTGTGGCAACTCCCTCTGTCCAGAGAAAAATGTGGTGTTTTTCATATTGGCCCTGCAAACCCACATTTGAAGTATACTCTGGCGTCATCCGATCTTTCAGTCTTGGATACTGTTAAGGACCTGGGTATCTGGTTTTCTGCAGATCTAAAATCTTCATTACATTGCTCCAAAATTTCGGCCCAGGCCTACCGTCGCCTGGCCCTGGTTAGGCGGTGTTTCGTGAAGTCTCAGATTTCTACTTTAGTTTGGGCGTTTAAGGTTTACGTTCGCCCTCTGCTCGAATACGCAAGCCCTGTATGGTCACCTTATCTCCTACACGACATTGACTGCCTGGAGGCTGTTCAACGTCATTTCACAAAACGTGTAGCTAACCTTAGAGATCACCCTCCTGCTGATCGTCTATCTACATTGGGACTTCAGCCACTCGAGTTACGTAGTATTTGGGCCGACCTTGCACTGACTTTTCGAATTGTACGAAGAGAGGTGCCAATCGACCTTCCCTTTTTCGATTTTTCTTCAGCTGCTCAGACAAGGGGCCACTCATATAAATTGCAGGTCTCCGAATCGCGAACAGACTGCCGGAGGCATTTTTTTGCTCTCCGTGTAGTCAAGATCTGGAACTCGCTTCCACAGTGTGCTGTATCTGCCACCTCGGTCAGTGCCTTTCTGAGGATCATTCGCAAATTACCACTTGACCATTTTCTAAGGCGGACCTATGAAACAGTTTTTACTTAATTATACTCTCTCTTTTGGGTGCGGCGTAAGCGGCCTTGCGCCCTGCTGTTAACCTTGCTTACCAGCAAAAGATATTATTATTATAAACCCCATAGACTTTTTGCTCATGGCTAGCGCAAAATTGAGAAGGCCTACGTACCTGAACTTTTGCACACGAATGCATGGTGATCTGAGGATGGTCCTTTTGTTGGTTTGAGGGTTGTAGGGGTCAGGACAAATGCGTGGGAGGGTTTTGAAATTCGCCACCGGCGAATTTAAATTTCGTTCTTTTCCAAGTTGCAACCAAAGATTTTAAGCAACAATGGCTTGAACAATCAAGACTGGTCCTTAGATTTATTGTAAAAGCCTGGACGAACTAAAAACTAAACTGTAACGAAGGACAAAATAAAGAAACATTAACGTTGCCGTGGATTGCGTAAGAATAAAGGGATGCACGTTAGATGATGGTTACGCAACAATACGAGCATACACGAGCTAATGGTTTTTTTTTGTTAATAACCACACAAAAAAATGCTTCGCGTTTTACTGTTTTAGTAACAGTGACCTTCGGGGGTTTCTGCTTGACTAAATGTGAACGAAATCTAGAAAAATTAAGGAGAAGTTGCAGGGATAAACAAAACAACTGAAGGGGATGCACTGATTGAGTGAGCAAAGCGAACGAAATCAGCGATTGTTAGTGTGTGCAAAAATGGGAGTGAAGCATCTGAAACAGACGGTGTAACCTCATGTACGTTCACAGTCTTATGAAAGTTGTGATATCCACATAAAACCAAAACTGGTAGAAAAACCCGCCAAGTTTCCAAAAACGGTCGGCCTTTAAAGGTAGTGATATCATTCCACCAGGATAAGGCCGCCAAGGTTAATCCTATTAACAATAGCAATCTTCTAGTTTTCATTTAACTTTTGAATTATTGGTATGAGCGATTAACTTGGCTAATAGGATTAAACTTGGCGGCCTTTCCCTGGTGGAATGATATCACTACCTTCAAAGGCCGACCGTTTTTGGAAACTTGGCGGGTTTTTGTACCAGTTTTGGTTTTGGGTGGATATAAATATTAATCCTGCTCATAAAAACAACAAATCCCACTAAGAGACTGAGTCTTTCATTGCAAAAAGCGTTGGAAACAAAATGTAGATCGTGAGCATACGGTCCAATCAAGTAGATAAAAAAAGTAATTTTTTTTTAAAGAAGTGCGATTTAGTAATGTACCAAATTTGCTGGTTTATGTTGACACACGTTAGTGTGGCGCCACCAAGTAGACGATCGGCCAAAAACTAATTGTGATTGAGTGAGCAATTCCAGCTTCATTGCGTAATTCACATTAAGCTCGGGAGGAGTAACTGAGGGGGGCAATGCACTGATTGAGTGGGCGAAGCGAACGAAAATCAGCGTTTGTTAGCCAGTGTGCTCAAAAATGAGATTCAACAAACTTAAGCATGTAAAGCAAGGATGTACGTATAATAAACCAAACTGTGTCAACTTGGCTGATGTAACGGTTAATTGGGGAATCGTAAATGTTAAAATTATGAATGAGAAAATTTATAGACATAAAATGCTTCCAGAAAAAAGGCAGAGGTGGCGATAAGACCGTGTTACCTTTTGTAAATTCACAGTCCTATCCACCCAAAACCAACACTGGTATAAGAAAAGCCGCCAAGTTTCCAAAAAGGGTCAGCCTTTGAAAGTAGTGATATCATTCAACGAGGGAAAGGCCGCCAAGGTTAATCTTATTAGCCAAGTTAATCGCACCGAATAATACTTTGGACGTTAAATGAATCCTTAAGATTGCTACCGCAAGTAGCAATCTTCTAGTTTTCATTTAATTTTTGAACTATTAGTCGGTGCGATTAACTTGGCTAATAGGATAAAACTTGGCGGCCTTTGTCTCGTTGAATGATATTACTACTTTCAAAGGCCGACCCTTTTTGGAAACTTGGCGGCTTCTCTTATACCAGTGTTGGCTTTGGGTGGATCTTTAAGTTAACAATGATGAAGATACATAAGTTACAAATGTGCAGTGTTTCCGCGACAAAGATAGTTAGAAAGTGCACACGCCTTCAATTTTAGCTTAAAAACTTGCAAAGAGCTTGCCAAAACAACCTCATTTGGTAAAGCATTCCATGCATTCACAACACGATTTGAGAAGAAATTATGCCGACAGTCTTATTTAGACTTATTAGCGGCTAGTTTCCTCGTCCGGCTATCCCTAAAAGTTCAAAAATTAAATATGAATCGTAGCTCAATGCCCCGTGTAATAATAAAAAGGAAGGCAAATGTTAGCCTTCAGTCTATGAAGCTCGAGCGATTCTAACCCAAGAGTTGATAATCTGATCTCGTAAGAGAGATCACTCATGCCCCTTAGAGATTTTGTGAAACGTCTCTGCACTGATTCGACCAGGTCGATATCCCGTAGGTAGTGGTGGGGACCAAACTGGGCTGCCAAATTCCAAGCAGGGTCTTACGTAAACTTTAAAAGCCCATACCAATTGTTGCCGATCACCGGATTAAAAAAAAATTCTTTATAATAGCTGCCTTCTGGCGAGCGGACCTAACAATCAAGTTACAGTGATTACTGAATTTTAAATCGAATGAAAACAGAATGCCGAGATTTTTAGCACGATCTATTTCTGGTAGGGATTGGTGTTCATTATTTCTCCCGATATGGAGCAATCTACATTTAAGAGGGGAGTAGTTGCCAAAGATCGGACCAGGAACAGACATTAAGTAATTCAGCTTGTAAAACCGAAGAGCTGAACTCATCGACAACCAGAGAGGACTGTGTGACGTCATCTTATGGTTAGTATACTGCTTTGCCCTGGTGGGAAGAACTGGAACTACCCAATGTTTGTAAAATGGGAGATATTCTTTTAACGCGTTGTTTTCCGGCATAACACAATTGTGTACAGGAGGATTTTGCACGAGAATGCAGAGAGGTTTAGCTTTAGCCTTTTTTTTGTGAAATAAAAATCTTGTGTTCACAAGGTTATGGGTGTGCCCTGTCTTTATCTTGTGCTGGACGAGTGAGTTGAATCGTTATTTTTGACGTTAGATTTGTGAGACGAGATTTTGTTTGTTTAAATTCTGCTTCGTCGTGCCAATATAAGTGGCCATGTGTGACCGTTTGTTGCAGGGAATTTGATACACTATGTTTTTGAAAGTTTTTTTGAGTACCCCTAGGTTCTGATCGACTGCTTAACCTGGGTTGGTGGACGATTTAATATTTGGGTATGAGGAAGAAACCAATGTAATGTTATGCGACAACAGTAGTTTTCAGAGGTCAGTGCATCCTCTGAGGTAAGGAGTAATAATAAAGTTTTTAGGTTTTGGTTTTCGTGGATTTTGTTGAAAAAACCGTTTGTGATTGACTAAGTTTGCCAAGAGATGGAGAGGGAAGCCGTTTTCAATGTATATGTGGAACATGTGCACAATTTTTCTTTTCAGCATTGATTTAACCGTAGAGTGTGAAAAAATCCTATTATAACTTCGTTAATGTCAACGTTTCTCTTGTACGGTCAACATAAGAGTACTGCGTCGACCTAGTTGTACACGTAGGTTTGCGATAATGTGTGAATTCAACAATATTTGCCGGATTTATGATCACAGTTTTGTCCTGGACAACCATTGCATTGTTTTTGGACTCCTCCATAGTGTAGAACAGAAAAGGGTGGTAGCCATATTTGGGGAATTGGAGAAAATTAATTTTATTGTAGAGCAGTGACACGACGTAGTACTATTATATATAACGCTATGCTGGAGCCTTAATTGGTTAGCTGCAAGGGGCACTGCAGAGAGAAACAGAAGGGCGTCATACTGAAGCCGATGCTGTGAAGAGTGATTTCTTGGACTTTAAACGCGCGATTTTTGTTGTTGGAGAAAACAACGTTATTTTAAGCCTAAGAAATCCGCTCTTCCGCTGTTTTTACCTCCATTTTTATGTAGTGCACCTTGTAGTTATGCCCTCCAAAACCCATACTGGTGCCAATATGGCGGCAAACGTCAATGCTCTATTGGCGTATGACGTATGAAGGCGACTTAATCGTCAACGTCTGTGTATTTTGTTTCAGGAAATTTCGAGATTCAGGCAGTTACAGTTTTGTTAAAAACTATGTCGGCCAAATAAATTAAAATTGCGATCCCCATGTGGGGATTCCGTACATCAGTGTGCTATTATCACTTTATCATAATGAAAAATAGTTTGACTGGAAAATGAGTTTAAAGGTATCAAAGTGCTCGAGACTTCTTCCCAGCCGAGTGAGGGGGGGGGTCAGTCATTAAGTTCTCAGATGATGTAGTATACTATAGTATAAATGAATGGCTAAGTCAAGGAAATACGGCAAATATATGCCGAAGGAAACAAAGTAGAATCCTCGTGGAACTGTTGTGTTTTCAAGTCCAGAAATAACACACAGTAGGTGTAGTGTACAGAAATAACACACAGTAGGTGTAGTGTACGGACGTAGGGAGAATTTTTTTACTCTGGGTTAACGAGTTGTAAAAGGTATAGGTTTGGAGACTGGTGATGAGGCAGAGTGGGTAATCTGGTTTGCGTGTCTTTGTTTGGGGAAAGATGATCGTTGGGAGGGAGATGGCCCTCATCGACCTTCCAACAATCATCTTTCCCCAAACAAAGAATTTTTCATTTTTTTTATATATATAGGCTTCAAAAACGTCCTCTCCAGTTCCTTGGGCGATAAGTCTGTCCTCCTGTCCGGTGTTTTTCAATTTTTGCAGGAGGTACAGATGTATGACAAGATTTAGATTAGGGGTTTGAATAATATATCTGTAATGTGTGGTGCAGTGGCAACCCGGACCACTGCACTGTGACTGAGGTTGGCGCTAATGACCAAGCTGTCGACGCGCCATTAAGCCTCATCTCCCCCCCTCCCCTCTCCAGTTACTTTTTTCAACGAAAATATGCGAGAAACCTCTTAATAAACGCTACTGAAAGTGTGAGGGCTAAAAGAGAAGCCACCGTGAATGGGTGTTCTTTTTTATGGTACGGTATGTATAGCAATGCAGCATTAGGGCTCGTTTACGCAACGAGGCCTCGCTCGCCAAAACCGTTATTTATTTACGATTAATTTCCCGTTTCTTGCAGGGATACGGGACTACGTTCGGGCGGAAATGTAAATGAGTTGGTTGGGTGGAACAGTGAAGCTATGAAACAGTAATTACTACAGGAGTTTGCCAAAGATGTTTTACTCGTTCAGGATTATATGGTGTCTTAGCTCGCCTGCCTTAAGGTAACCCTGCATAATTACAAATGTGATGGGGTGAATAACAGTGAAAATATTGGGGGCATGCTGACTTAAATTGGGGCCATGGGAGGAGAAAATTGGAGGATAATTTCTAGTTAGCAATCGAAAAATAAGACTGACTCTTGGCTTGGTTGGATTGGAATGGGAGGAGAGCTATTTGGCAATTGTTGCCCTTAAACAGCATGGTTACATTGTTGGCAAGGCAACCCTCGAGCTTACAATGGTCATGAATTGATGTACAGTATTTTACATTGTTGTTGTCCAAGATTGTTACAGGATAACATCAAATTCAGGGCAACAGTTGAGTTGCTTGGAGAGAAAGGCAAACTGAGGGAGAGGTCAAGCAGGCAAGGTCCATGGAGTTAAAGCAGCATTCACTGCCATAATTATTAGAACGTCCAGTGTCCCTGACGATCACCTAGCAGTCCTGCCGGATCTGTCCCTACATTCTATTAAATGATTGCGGTAATATAGGCAACAAATTAAATGTATTATAAATAACAACACGGACAAAGAACAAAGTGCAGCAGTCATTTTAAACATTGCTACAACATTGTTGCCATTTCGCGCTATTTCCAAAATTTGCTATTCTCGCTGAAAAAACAGCTTCTAGCAGTGATCAAACGACGGTAGAATAAATAGCTACTCGCAGCGAGAATTCAAAATCCAACATGGCGTCCGTTTCGGAGTTATCGATTCGAAGACAAACCTTCGAATGCCGGTATTCAGGAATCTGTCCGTCGTCGTGTACTGCAGTAAAAATTGTTTTCTTGTTGTCATAAATCGACGCTTTCGTGTTACACGCATCGTACGTCGTGTCGCAAGGCACGAGGAGAAAATTTGCGTCCGCGTTGTTGCCATGGTTACTACGTATAGATAACTTGAAAACCGCATTCTCCGACAAAGGCGAGAAAGCAGCCTGCAGATTTAGTATTGACCAAGTAAAAGCTAGTGAGCGAGAAAATTGTCCTTGCATAAACGCGCCCTTAGCGTTCGCAGATTTTGTAATAACAAACATTTGTGATCACAAACATTGACGCAGTGCTTCTGCGTCTTTACGTGAGATGTTGGGGCGATATTTTAGATTTTTTAAATTCAATTTGAGACAATTGTTCTGGCCTCAGTACGTGCCTCAGCCACGTAAAGGATGTGTGAAATATTATGCAGCCATTCGGATATTGCCAAGTCAGGAATTTTTTATTTTAGAATATTCGAAAAAGTTAGGTTTGCATCCGTATTTATTTATTTAACTATTTACCTTGCCTTTTGGACTTATATGTCAGACTGCCTGAGCGTGGAACCGAACCCACGACCTTTGATATCTAAGGCGCCCGAGGTCCTACTGCTGACACGGCCTTTTTCTTTAAGGAAACGTTCATAGGCAGCATTTAACACGTACACATATACGTATATGTAAACACACATTTTCCTCTGCTCAGGCAGTCTGACATATACTATAAGACCAAAAGGTAACGGAAATAGGTTTGCATCCGTATTTATTTAACCCATGTCAAGCCCACTGGCTCTCCGTCCTGTTTAATGAAAAGTAAGTTTACAGTGCTGATTTATCCAGGTTTTTTCCGCCGATGTAACAAAATTGACTTGTTTATGAAGCAGGATGACGAATTTACAATCGAGGCGGGATTAAAGTAGACGGAAATATCGGTGAAGACCATGGCCGGATTAAGGCAGGGACATAGGGACATTTGTCCCTGCCCCCGAATTTCTAAAGGCTCCCCGGCACTGCTGAAAACTTTTTCAGCTAAACAAAATTTCTTTCATGCTTTCAGGATAAAAAAAAAAGGATAAGGAGCAGAATGGGCAGAATAAGGAGAAAATATTGAGCAGTAAAATTCTAAAAGGTAATATGAGAAGTAACTGACAAGTAAAAATAAAAATAAAAACCAATTGTTCCCCTTCCCACAATTTTCTTCCATTCTTCCAAAAAACTGTTTATATAGAAGAGTACTATGGGGAGGAGGGGGCACTCAAAAATTTTGTGCAGGGCCCGAGAAACCTAAATCCGGCCCTGATGAAGACAACTAAAATAAACTTGAATAAACCAATTATAGTGAGAGTCGATTAGTTTTCCCTTGCGAATAGAGCGATCGATATGGCTACTAATTGTTTAACACGTGTGAATAATTACTCCTCCTAAGAATACAATCCTAACACCCAAATGATTTCTTGGCCGCGGTTCCACGACGCGTATGCAACCGTAAAACCAGTGGTCGCTTGCATTTCTAACTTTTTTGCATCCATCCCCCATACATGTTTTGATCAACTGCGTCGGATGGCATGGCGGCGCGCACCTCTCAATTAAAGACGAGCCCACTACGATTCTTCAATCGGTTTCATTTTAAACTGTAAGTTTAATTAGAACACTACTGAACTGAATCAACATTAAAAATATTCAGCACCGTTTGGCAGTTTTACGAAACGGGAAGCCTCCAAACCGTTTAGTCTCGGCGTTTTGAACATTTCATTTCTCCAACTGCCACGTCGCACGACTGATAAGGATGAAATATCTAGATAGCACAGTCATTGCCCAAAAGTAGTTTTACGAATTTGC
>JAHWFP010191519.1:0-10677 GCA_023313725.1 Lithobius niger
CGTTGGAATAGGACTTGATGAGGGAGAAACCTCTGCATTAGCCGTTGTAGTAGGATTTGATGGGGGTGAATTCACTTCATTTAGGGGTGAAGTAGGACTTGGTGATGGTGAACTAACTGCTAAATCTGGAGTAGCTGTGCCATAAGAGCTAGTATCTAGAGGTGAACTCGGAACATTAGCTGAATTTAAACCATCAGTTTTACTTGAAGTAACGTCACTGGCCAAGGATGGTGAGCTCAGCACATCCGGTGGTGATGTAGTTGAAGTACCAACTTCAGTAACAGCATTAATAGGACTGGACGTAGTAGGATTTACGGAAGTCAATCCACCCTCTGCAGTAGAAGTTGCTATATTGGGTGAAGTGTCGGGAACTACATTTGTGTCGGGTTGAGAAATAGTCGTAGTAGGAGTTGCAGAAATAACTTGGTTGGATGTTACAATTTCTGATGAAGCTGTAGCTGCTACGTTGGGTGATCCAGTTTCTGACACAGGTGTTGTGCCGGTATCAGGACCTGTTGATGCAGTAGGTGTCCCTGCCAGTGGTGTGGTGTTATCTCCACTATTGAGGATTGCTGTATTTGTTGCAGTAGAAATTATTTCATCAGGTTTTGAGCTTGCCACTGTTGACTGAATTTCAGTTATACTTGAAACAGATTCTGTAATGGTGGTCGTAAAACCAGTTTCTGTAATAGTTACATTTTCTCCAGTTACGGTGACGTTTATTCCTGCTTCAGTAACAGTGATATTAGTTGCGAAGATAGTAACAGTTACTGGAGTTTCAGTAACAGTGACATTTGTAGCAGAAATAGTAATAGTCATTGGAGTTTCAGTAACAGTGGTATTATCCGCAGTAATAGTATTTGTAAATGGCGTGGCAGTAACTGTGCTATTTTCTACAGAAATGGTTTCTGTAAAGGGAGTTTCAGTTATGGTAAAGTTTTTAGCAGGAATAGTTATTGTCATGGGAGTCTCTGTAATGGTGCTGTTATCGGCTGTCATTGTCACTGTATGACCAGTTTCTATTACCGTCACATTGCTCTGTGTGATAGTAGTGGTGACTCCTGATTCGGTAACGGTAACATTGCTCTCTGTTACAGTAGCAGTTGTTCCTGTTGCAGTTACAATAACGTCACTTTCGGTCATTGTGACAGTAGTACCAGTGATATTTACGGTGACATCGCTTTCGAAAACTGTTACCGTGGAGCCAGTCTGTGTTAAAGTTTCATCAGCTTCTGTTATTGTTACTGCTGTCAAACTAATGGTTTTTGGCTCTTCAGTAACAGTCAGAGTTTCTGCAGGTGGTGTGAATGTTATCACGTCAAGTGTCTCTGTGATGGTTGACTTCGCAACAGTTTCTGTGATGACATCCACTGACTCAGTCATGGTGGAACCAGCAATTGTTGTCGTTTGCGGAGGTAATGTTTCAGTCACGTTCGGTTCCTGGATAGTAGACGTTGATCCGGTTATAGTGACTACTGATGGTTCAAGGGTACTGGTGATAGTTTCCCGTGCTTCAGTGATAGTCATGGACTGTACAGATTCTGTTATAGTCTCACCAGCTATAGTTAAAGTGGTTTTATCAATTGATTTAGTAAATGTTTCGCCAAATACTACCAGTGTTGTTGGTATCGTAACAGTTGAACCTGTAACTGTGATCGTTTGACCAGGTTGTGTGTAAGTCATTGGTGGTTGTGTTATTATTTCAATGGATCCAGCAACAGTATGAGTGACAGGATCCTGTGTTACGAATGTTGTCTGCCCAGGTTCAGTGAGCGTGATGTCACTGGCTGTTTCCATTACAATTTGACCAGGAGCTGTAACAGTCGTTGGAGGAGCAGATATTGTTACTATTTGCCCTTGTGCTGTGATGGTAAAGTCCTCAAGGGTCTCTGTGACTATTTGACCGGGTACAGTTGATGTGACTTCTTCTCCTACAAGAATGACTGTTTGACCAGCCTCAGTTACGGTTCTGTCAGTGGCTGTGACAGTGTAGACGGAGCCAGGAGCAGTAAAAGTCATAGGAGACCCAAAAATTGTGACGATTTCACCTGGAACTGATATAGTAGTTGGATCTTGTGTAACCGATACAATTGGACCTGGTTGCGTGAGTGTCACTGCAGGTCCTTCCGTCAATACTGTTTCTCCAGGTACATTTAGAGTAACAACGTCTCCAGTTACAGTTATTGTTTCCCCGGCAACTGTTACAGTAGTACTGTCAACAGATACAGTTTCAGTATTTGCAGCAATGGTTTTCGTGCTGGTGGAATCACTCTTAGTGACAGTCTCAACTTGACCTGGACTTGTAACAGTTTTATCTTCTGTCTTGGTGACAATGCTCCCAGGAAGTGTAACGGTCCTGGCATACTCAGTAGTGGTTGTAGCGTCTCCGGTTTCAACAACAGTTTGCTTAAAACTTGTGCTTGTAGTAGTCTCAGCAGTTGCTACTACGGTGACTGGTGCTTGTCTTTCTGTAATAGTGCCGCCAGTGACCGTAACGGTTGCTGGATTATCGTATACTACAGAAGTACTGCCGGCAACAGTTACTGTAGCAACGGCTATAGAGGTTGTAATAGTTTCTGGGGCAACAGTTACTATGGCTAGCTTTTGGCTCATGGTCTCTGTCTCTCTTGCTTCAGTAACAGTCAAAACAGGAACGTTGACAGTAGATGTTGCAGCAGCCACTGTGACTGTTGCCGTATCAAATATAACAGTTGACGTGGCCGGTGCTACTGTTTCTGTCACCATAGCCTGATTCACTGTCGTAGTGCTTCCATACACCACTACAGTGGAGGCTGGCAAGAATTTAGTTTTAGTTACCCCAGCAATGGTTATAGTGTTTTCTGCTACTGTCATCGTGAAGCCTACTTTAGTAAAGGTTGAAGCGGGCACGAGCACAATGCTTGGTGGAGCTGCGGTGACGACCATGGTTTCTCTAGACATTCTTGCACCGTTTTGGTCCTGGTTAGGTGGTGTGACGTATTTGGGAACTGTGACCGTTGCCTGTCGCGTCATAGTGCGCACTCCGGTTCCCTTAACAACCGTGCGAATCATGACTTGATTGTGTTGTCGGATGACCGTTTTGGCACCACCTTGCTGATAGACAGTGCGAGTTGACGCTGCAATAGACAAAATAAAATAAAAAAAGAAAAGAAATTATTCCTTTCAAAAACAAGATAATGCTTATTAGTTTAGGCCTAATGTGCAGACTGCATTGATTTTTTTTTTTGATTTTTTATATTTAAAAAATAAATTTTGACGAGTCAGACGAAGCAATTAATGCTTGTATGGCTGAATCGGCTCAGTTTTGAACATTACCTGATTTGTAGAGAAGAATAAATATCTGGCAAAGGGAGGTGCGAGCCCGGGGATTCGATCTGGGAAACCTCCAATCATCGTCGGGGCCGAAAGATTGCCCAGAATTAGCCAGAATACATCCCATAGCCGCTGAAGGAGCATGGTAGCCTCTCACGCTACCCTGGCCGGCGATCCTAGCGGGGACTTTGCCAAGGTACCCTTTCCAAGGGTTCGACCAGATCCGCAAACCTCCAGCAACCAGGCTGAGCTCTCTCACCGCTCAGCCACAATGACCACAGGCCACATCCTCAATTCTACAACAAACGCACAATTTTTACTTTTGCTGCTGCTGTTAAGTTTCATTAGTCTCTTGCCCTCACAGAATAAAATCGACTTAAAATGCAGTCGAATTGAGAGTAAGAAGCACGAATCGACAGGTAAACTGCAGGCGAATTATTTAGACTTCAACAGGTTCCTGAAGTTTCGCTGGACTTCATTCCTTGAAGGAATGGCACAGATGATGGTACAAAAGTGAAAGTTTTGCCTTTCGTTACGAAATGGGGTGTAATGCAATCAGCACGTTAAGCCTAAAATACTACCAACTACCCCTCCCCCCACCCCCAAGCATCGTAGTGATCAACCAAAGCTTACCCTTCAAATGTTTTCCCCCTAAGACGCAAAAGCACATACACAGGACATAAAAAAAAAACAATTTAAAATTTCGAACATCACATTTTGGCCTAGGACCCCTGCAAACGAAACCACAACCACAATTTGCATCGCCCTATAACTGAACAGTAACTGAATTGCCCTTTTGAACGATAGGACCACTGATAACTGACCGAGATTTTTGGTCCACTTTTTTTTTTACGTTAAAAATCTTACACGAAACTCAATTGAACACGGATGGACAGTTTCATGCTACTGTAGGCGTACAGTCGATATTCAACGTCAACTATACCACACGCCATGGCTGTTTGCTGTGATGTGCATATCACGTGACTGGGCTAGTCCAATCAGACGGCCAAACAGCCGTTGTTCTCGTTCGTCATTGGCTAACTCATGGTGACGTCACGGCAAACAGCCATTGCGCATGGTTTAAGGAACCGTAAAAGACACAATTACAATAAAAAATGTAATGAAATACGGCAAATAAATATAAAGGGCAAACATATAAATGGTTAAAAAAAATTTTGCCAGAGTAATAAAAGTGAAATAAGACTAAACAAAGGTTAACAAAGAGTATATAAATAAATAAATATAGAAAGGATAAATAAAGAGTAAATAAGGGAATACAAGGGTAAATGTAGGTATTTAAATTTGTGTGGCTTGTTAATGATACATTAAGTATACATAAGGGTAAAAAAGGTTACATAAGGGTTAATAATGGAAAATAGGTACAAATAGGGTTGAGTAAGGGTAAATAACTGAGCAGAAGGGCAAACAAGGGTAAAAATGGGTGATTAAGGGTAAATAAGAGTAAGTATGGGTACAAAAAAGTAAAAAAAAAAAACTATACGTACATGGGGGTAATGGATGGTATGTAAGGAGACATAAGATTGCATAAGGGTACTAAAGGTACATAAGGGTAGGCTACGAAAGGGAACATTAGGTCAAATTAGGGTGCATAAGGCTTAAAAAGGTAAAAAAGGTTACATAATGCAACACAATGATACATAAGGTTATACTGTATAAGGCCACATAGAGATATGAGGGTAAATAAGGGTATATTACGGAAAATAAGAGTACATAAGGGCAAATAAGAGTACACAATGGTTCATAGGAGTAAATAATGGTACATAAGTGCCTGTAAAAGTAAATAAGAAGCGTAAACAATGGTAAATAAGGCAAAAAAAGGTAAACAAGAGTAAATAAATAAGGTAAAACAAATCGTGATTCAACGGTAAAATGGGACACAAAGTTTCCCGGTCAACTTTGTCCTCTAACTGACTACAATTATCCGACAATTTTTTCGCCTTAGTCCCTCCATCTTGTTTTTATTGCAAATGCAATTGCAATTGCAGATACCACTGCAATTCAGGTACCATTACAGATACTACTCGTGCCTATAGTTTAACTTCTTCAGCCTCGGCATATCCCAAAAAAGGATGGCTATGAGGCTGGCTAAAGAGTAAGACCGCCTTGTTGGCACATTGCATGCCTTGTGAGGGTTCTCCAGGATCCCAAGCAAAGCGAGAAGCAGAAGCCCAGTGATCAGTGTCATCGTCACCAAACCAAGTAAATGTCGATACGAATCGACGACTGATTTTTTTTTTAAATCGCAAGGAATAATTCATGATTGAAAGGGTTAAAAAAGCATGGATAACTTTTCTCAAGCACTTGTTGCATTCCCAAGTAATTTTTTTTTTTTAATCTCGCGCGATCCCTCGGTGTTTTTTCAGTTCTGAATGCAACTCGTGAAAAGAAAAATTATCAATATTAAATTAGTACCTTGTGGTACTAGGTGTGATAATATTTCCACAGTAATCTTCAATAAGTGTCAGGCCGTGTGAAACCATTTACCCAAAGTAGAAAATTGCTTTGCAGTCAGTTTTTGCATTTATATATATTTATTAATTTTGATAGAACATATGAGAAACTTAACGGAACCTCGTTTCTATAATATAAAAAACCAATTGAATTCACGTCCAGTTAAAAAAAAAAAGACTGATACATGTCAGTTTACTGTATTGTAGCTCAGTTTTAATTTTCAAAATAAATTAAAAGTCTGATAATTCTAAAAGTGGCGTCCGTGCTTGCAAATTACCGAATTTTTGCATTCCTTCACAATTCAAATGAACAAATGAAATTAATCGACACACTACAGTGTGCCTTCGTACACATTGTCATAAATTTGTGTCGGATCTTAAACCTACAGTTACGGCGAAATTATTATGATTCCCCCAAAAATGTACATATTTTTTTCAAATAGAATCATACATTGACTACTTTGGTTACTTAACAGATTAGTATTTAAAAAAAAAAGCTTAAGCGTATGAAATACGGATGTAAGCCAAAAACAGATATTAGAAAAAGATATGTAAGCCATCAGCGCCGCACTAATACGTGTAAAAGAATCTCCATCGTCCCAAAAAGCAAGCTGCAGCTTCTTTTACACGTATTAGTGCGACGCTGATGGTTTACATGTCTTTTTCTTGTACCTGTTACTTTAGAGATTTAAGTGTTTTAAGGCTATATCCGTGTTTTATTACCTTAAACGTTTTTTAATACTAATATCCATTATTATTTTTTTGCTTCAGCAAGAAAAACGCAGAAAAGAATACTGTAATCACCTTAAAATAACTGTTACGAGAAAGCCTTTTTAATACTAAATTATAAGCTATAAAAATATTGAAAATCGGTTCTTTGGTTCGATCGCTAAGTGAGAGAAATATTTCCGCAACAAGAACAAAATCAACAATTGTAGTCACATTAAAATAGCGTTCAAAAGGCCATAGGCTTACTTCAAACCTGTGCTTTAAACTGTAAAACTTGAGCATCGAATCGGTGGTCCGATCTCCAGGCGTAGTACTGCTACTAAAGGCCAGAATTTGGCCTAATTATAAACATCGAGCTAAAGGCCGTGAAATTTGGTACACAAGTCAATTCTTAGCTTATAAATCGAGCTAGCTCTGGAACCCCTCGAGATAGCCCCTAAGGCCCATTCTTTTGTCGACACCACAATCACCTGCATGAGGTTATTGCCCAGCCAATTCTTGCTGATTGCACTAAAACATGAATTGGTACACAAGTCATTCTTAGCAGTACAAATTGAACTAGAATTTGTTCGTCACCAGCCTCATGGAGAGGACACGGGGAAGCACTGGGAGGGTGAGTACATCTCATGGGGTTCCGTATGTAGTTCGAATTCTACTGCTACAATGCATGTTTTAGTGCATTCAGCAAGAATGCTTCATGGGGGTGCATGCATAGGCGGGGGAGGGGGTGCTGGGGGAGGCTTTGGTGGTATTTCATGGGGATCCATTGCTAGTTTAATTTCTACTGATAGGAATGACTGGTGTACCATAATGCATGCTTTCAGTACAATCAACAAGAATTTTTAGGGTATCGCCCTCGTGGACCAGGAATAGGGCGATGAAAAGAGCGATGAGAGGCCTTGCAAGTGTTCGCGGGATTCCATAGCTAGTTTGATTTCTACTGCTAACAATGACTTGTGTACGAATTCATTCTTTTAGCACTACCTCAAGAATTTGTTGGTCAGGCCACAAGGAGTGGGCACAGGTAGAGGCTGGTGTGGTGTCTTGTAGATTATCTCGAGGGGGTTGTATAGCTAGTTCTTTTTGTACTACTACGAATGAGTTCTGTACCAAATTTCAGGTTTTTAGCTCGATTTGCAAAAATTTGTTGGTCAAACGTCAGTGGAGCACAGGGGGGTCGCTGGGGGAGGCGGGGGGAGGGGCTTTTGGGTATTTCGTTTTCGTAGGGATTCCATGTTTTGTTCGATTTCTATTGCTAAGAATGACTTGTGTACCAAATTTCATGCTTTTAGCTCGATTTGAAAACATTTGTTGGTCAAACCTCAGTGACGGGGCACAAGATGGAGCTGAGGGCCCTTTGGTGATATATCATGGTGATTTCACGGCTTCTTCGATTTGTACTGCTAAGAATGACTTGTGTACGAAATTTTAAGCTTTTAGCTCGATTTGCAAGAATTTATTGATCAAGCCTCAGGGAGTGGGCACAGGGAGGCACTGAGGGCCCTTGAAGCTATATCATGGGGGTTCCACGGCTAATACGATATATGCTACGAAGAATGACTTGTGTACCAAATTTCATGGTTTTGGCTTGATCTGTAAGAATTTGTTCTCCAAGCTTCTAGGAGGGAGGGAGCACAGGGGGTTCTTGGGAATCAAGGGAAGGGGGGGGGGGGGACTGAAGACACTTGGGGCATTTCATGAAGATCCATGGCAGTTTCGATTTTTACTGCTAAGAAAGACTTGTTTACCAAATTTCATGTTTTTAGCTCGATTTGTAAAAATTTGTTACGCCACTTAATTATTTCTGCCCTGTGCTCTACAATAATAAATGCTCTGCCGACGAGAATACTGCAGTCACGTTAAAATTGAATTGAAAAGGCCCTGGTCGTTGTTAATACCTACTTTTTAAGCTACAAAAATTGAAAATTGGCTCATTGGCACGATCTCTAGGCGAGAGCAAAGTTTCTAGCCTATTCGGCTTGCCGTCACAAGAATATTGTAGTTACATTAAAATAGCATGCGGAAGGCCTTAGGCCTTGTCCATGCCTACGTTTTAAGCTATAGAACTGGAACATCGGTTCAGTGGTTCGATCTCTAGGTGAGGGCAAAGAGTCCCAACAACGACAACAACAACAACAACAACAACAACAACAACAACAACAACAACGGTACTGTGGACGCCAAACGGTTCGGTTGTTGTCATTAAAATTTGTAATGCAGTGGAATAGTTACGACACGACCCCCAAATACCGAATTTCGTTGCTGTATGTAAATTCTGGGCGAAACTATAATAGTTCAAATTTAGACGTTTAACATGGAAGTCCATGCTGAGGCTTACACACGGACCGCGGCCGCAGTCCTTGATAATAAAACTTCATTTTAGTGTTAGGCATGTATTTAACTCCGTTTTACAACACTAGCTGGCACTGTGTGATGCTTTTTGGCAGCTTTACTAAATTTGACACCAGTGGTCGCATGATTCATTGCAAATGGCGGACTTCTTGTAGGAAGGCTCTCACAAACACACTTTTAGGCTGCTTCCATAAGTATGAAGTTGTACACACATGTACGTTTGTAGTTTTAATAGTTTTAGGCTTCTCAAAAAGTAGTCAAGCCCCGGCTAGTAAACGGGAAGTCCTGGGTTCGAGTCCCAGTCGGGGCAGTTGTCTTTTCTTTCTTTCTCAGATTAGTGTATCTTATTTCCTCACAACGCCAGTCTTTAATGCAGACTGCTTGCTTCGTTTACTGACTGATGTTTTTGATCCTGTTCAGGTTCTATTCGACCAAATGCGACCAAATTTATCCAAATGAATAAAAGAAACCTCCACGTAAACATGGTCAAATTAAGGTGTTATTGAAAAATACAAACTTGACTCAGAAATATATTGCAAAACAATTGGAAATGTTACCACAGGTGGTTAATTTGGTGTAAAGAAAAAGTTTGAGAAGAGGGATGGACTTGCATTACCCAGGCAAGAGAGAAGATGTGATAGAGCACGCCTATCATCTGGCCATGATGATAACATACTTATGATTCTTTATCAACGCAATCACAGGCTTTCCTCAAAAAATTAAAACAACTTTGGGGGCAATCAGGGGTTATTGCAAGCCCAGGAACCGTCAGGAGGCGTCAGTGTGCAGCTGGTCTGATAGCTCGACGGTCACGATAGAAGCCACAAATCAAGCCGCGGTTGATGAAACAAAGACTGGACTGGTCAAAATGGGACAAGGCTTGGGCTTCTCAGCAATGGAGTAAGGTAAAACACTGTACAAAATTAATAGTGACGTGTTTTACCTTACTCCATTGTTGCGAACCCCAAGCCTTGCACCGTTTTGCCTAGTACAGTCTTTGTTTCATCATCGGCGGCATGATTTTCGGCTTCGTTCGTGGTCGTCAAGCTTTCAGACCAGCTGCACACAGACGCCTCCTGACGGTTCCTGGACTATCAATAACCCCTGATTGCTCCAAAGGTTGCTTTAACTTTTTCAGGAAAATTTGTGATTGTTTTGACAAAGATTCGTCAGTTTGTGATCATCTCGGGCAGACGACAGATAATCATCAACGTCTTTTCTTTTGTTTGGGTGATACACGTACATCCCTCTCACGCTTTTTCTTTACCAATTTAGCCACCTGTGGAAACATTTGGAATTGTTTTGCAATATCTTTCAGTGTCAAGATTGTATTTTTCAATAACACCTTGATTTGACCATGTTTACGTGGACTTAGAAGCTTTCCTTTTACCCATTTGGATAAATTTGGTCGAATTTTGTCGAATTGAACCTGAAAAGGATAAAAAAAAAACCATCAGTCAGTACGTTCAACTACATTTATAGAAGCCTAAAACTATTAAAACTATTGATGCACTTCATAATTAGGGAAGCAGTCTACAATTCTTAGAAGTGTTAGTGAGAGCGTTCCTCTAAGCAGTCTGCCATTTGCAATGATTCATTCGGCCCCTGGCATCAAATTCAGGAAAGCTGCCAAAAAGCATCACAACAGTTCGTTCCAGTGTTGTAAAATAGAGTTAAACACATACCTAACACTAAAATAAAGTTTTATTATCAGTTAAGTAACCCAAATTGTCAATATAATGCTTCTATATGAAAAAAAAATGTACATTTTTGGGGGAATCATAAGAATGTGGCTATGCATGTACTGTACGGT
>JAHWFP010191522.1:0-15563 GCA_023313725.1 Lithobius niger
CCAATACTCACAGTTTATCGCTTTAACTTGAGCAATCTGTACCGTGTAAAAAATAACTGTCCTTCGTGCATGACGTCATTTAAGACTTGCCGCTGAGATGACCGCGCAGAGCAAATTGTTAATCGCGGCAACAATGTGACGAGTTCAGCTTTTCAAAGGCAACAACGTACCAGTTTTATCTTCTGGTCAAAGAATTGATACGCTCGCCCGTTTTCATTGTAGAGATGGTCGTTGTCGTCGTTTTGCTTTGGGGGTTGTCGTATTTTAGCTATGAGACTTTGCCTTATAATGTAGTCTAACATCGTACCCGGCTTCGCCCGGGGATGTTTGACCCGTGGTTGTTTCCTCCTTTTATCCCGTCCTCTCCCTCTCTTTTTGGCTTCCTTCCCTTTCGTCTCTTTGCTATACGTAGTTGAATGTAGATGGTTATTTGAATTAATAGCAAACACCCCCAGAAATTCTCTTTTAGGTTGAGTTAATGCGTAATGGTATGCTTAATGGTAACAGCTCACTCCCCCCCCCCCAGTCTTTCGCTGTGACTTAAGCGATACGTACCGTGTGAAAAAGAAGTGTGCATGACGTCATGTAATACTTGCCCTTGAGATTACCACGGTGTTTGGTTAGAAGGATAATTGTTAGAGCAAATTGTTAGTCGAGGCAACAATGTGCCAATTTCAACTTCTTTTCGGGGCAACAACGTCCCAGTTTCAACTTCAAGCCAAAGAATTGACACACTCGCATGTTTTCATTGTTCCCCTTCCCGGGGTCGTTGCGGTTGCTTCATTTCTGCTATGAGACTTTGGTTTATAATGTAAGATAAACGATTTGGATTTGACCTTTTGTTGATGAATGAAGGCACTCGTGTGAAGGCACAGTGAAAGTACAATAACGTTAAACATCTGCGACATTGGAAGGTTACCGTCGCACTCATTGTGTATTCGTGTGGAGGTGGTGTTGAAACACAGGAGATCATTAAGTGGCAAGTTGTGTCAGGTGCCCGATGCCCAGGAAGACTGTTTGGAAGACTGTTAACAGCACAGTTCCTCCGGGGCAGTTTGCAGTAATTTGTGAGATCCACTGGGCTGCAATATGTCGTCATGGGGTTCCAATGCTGGTTGGACTGCGAGGTGCTGGTTAGCGGCTTTGTCGCCGCAGTTGGTTTTCTTGTGAAATTGTTGACATTTGTTGTTTGCTATTTGTTGTTGCTATTTGCTCCCATAACATTTGTAGACAGTGTACGACATCTGGTCTGGGTTCTGAAGAATAAATTCAATTCACTCGTGTTTACTTTTATATTTTGTTTACTTTTTCATACTTCATCCCGAACAGATTTGTTAGTCTCCAGCGCCATTTTTTTTTTTTTTTGTTAGAGCTAAAGAGAATGCGAAGCATCACTTTTGCAAATAAAAAGTAGACGCCTTTAAGTACAATGCAATGCAAAAGAAAGCACTTGATAAAGACTCCGTACTGGCAGGCGAAAGATTGGTGAACTTTATGACCCTCCTTGCACTTATGACACCCACTTTTTATTTTTATGAAAATGCATTTCAGCTGGTATTTACTGTATCAGCATCACGACTTGTTTATTTCACTGAATAAGATTTGACAGTCAATTCCGCATTAAAGACACCACGCAGCTGAGGGAAGCAGTTTGACATGGAAGATGAATATATCTGTTGTTGAAAGGAAGTTCGACTTCCATCTTCTCTTCACTACTTTGACGGTTACCGATTATGATATACGGCCACATTTCATAACGTTTTGGCAACCTTTTAACACCTATGCTTCTGCTTTTTTCGCGCGTCCTGCCAGATGAAGCAAAACCAATTTAAGGTCGATAGGTACAGCATGACGCAAAATGTATGTCGTCCTTTTAAGTTTTTTTTTTTTTCCAACCAAGTTTCTTTCTGATACGTTAGCCTGAACAGTAAGATCGACATTTGACATCATGAACAGCTTCTGATTAAGTTGTAGAATCCAGGAAGAATCCAGGATGCCTCGTAATTTATTAGATTAATTACTGCGAATTTTGGACACCACTGGTCCCTCATCAGGCGAACACAACACTAAAAACTGAAATTACCACGTTGAACAAACGCAGAATATCAACCTGGATTCTTCAACTTAATCTTCATTGCCTTTCACTTGTTCTTCAAACAGTTTCTGAGCATTTTCCCATGTATTTGAGGGTGAAAAGAATCAAATTACGGCGATGAAAGTAGGCCTACTGTCGTGGTAAGGGTTAGGTAAGTTTGGGTTAAGTTTTTGTTAAATGACGTCGAATTTAAAGAGTAAGGGGGGACTTTCATGGTTGGCTGGGGGGGAGCTAAGTAGACAGGAATGGTTTTGAGTAGCGCTAAGTATACGATCGACTATTCTAAATGCGGTGATGGGGCTCAAACGATGCTAGTGTTCTTGGCTGAACGTATCGTATATGCACGTGCCTGATTGGTCCATCTGTTTGCATCAGTGTGTGTGCGCAGTCCCGTTTCTAATCGCTTTTTCCGCGCGTGTAAACACTTAAATCTTAGTAACGAAACGCCACGGAGGTCCGCCCGTCCGTTCTTCTCTCATGATGATGAAGTGATTTAAAATTGACCCAGGATCGATAGCTAGCGAACCAATTTCCAACAACAAGGACAAACGGAGGTGGCCTGTCTCGACGGCTCAGCCGCTCCACTTCTCCTCGTGGAGGAAAGCTCGTTGGTTTTGGGAGAAAACGACAACCCAAAATGTCGAACGGCAGTGGCACGATGATTCGTAAAACAAAAGGAATTATGCCGCTAAAAACTAATTAAGTGGTTCTCGGGAGCGCACGCATGGATTTTTTTTTCTCTGCGCATGAAACGTTTTTTATGACAATGTCTAAAACTAAAAAAAAAAATTCCGATCACGCATCAGCACTTTCATCAAACATTTCCTGGAGCCGATGACCATATCAGGTCTTTGGTCTATTCACACGAACACCTCGAAACAAAGGTTGGCGCTAATGACGAAATTGTCGACGCGCCATTAAGCTTCAATCTAGCCCCCTCTCCGCCCCGAAACAAATCGAAGATTCTTTCTGAGGCATGTCACAACTAAAAACTTGGCTTTAAAGAATGACTTTTATCAAAGGTGTAACCTTTCCACGATCACCCTGTAATCAAAACAGAGATATTGTACTCCGCAACAAATTGTAATTTACTGATTTTGTTTTGTTTGGTAAAAAAAAAAAAAAAAAACCAACGCCCGCACATGAAAAAGTCACAAATAAAACGCAAAAAAAAAACACCGCCCGTCCGCGTGAATTTTTTTTAGTACCACTCCCGAGAAACCACTTGATTAATTTTTAGCGGCCTTAACACAAAATACTCAAACTGATGTTGATCATACTCGAATTAAAGGAGCCACCCGACAATGAAAAATCGTACACTAAAATAAGCCCGATTCGGGGAACATTTATTACGGAGTGGTAATTGGGATTGGTACTTAAATGGGAATTGCCACTCTAGCCATTTACCGCTAGTCACTTATGTCTAGCCCTTATTTTCAACAAGCGAAGGCCCAAACAAATAAACTTCTTTTTAGGAAACGAACACGCGCGATTTTATAGCAAGCATGGCTAGTACTCGGGTGGAAATGGCTCACATAACTTGAAAAGGATGGCAACAACTGTAAATTATCTTGACGCAGTTGATTAGCTCGTGGTCACATAATATTTTTTTTTTAATCATGGTTTACTAAAGACTTGTAATTTTTAAAAAAATATAAACGGATAAAAATCGGTATACAACGCACCCCTTTTTACCCGTTTCCATATTTTTTTTTTAAATACACGTCTTTAATAAACCGCGATTAAAAAAAATATATGTGTCCATGAGCTAATCAACTTCGTCTATAGGCAGATTTCAGGTGTGCCGGCCACCCGTTGACAAGTTACGTAAGCCGCTTCCACCCGAGCACGTCTAGTCATGCTTGCAGTAAAATCGTGCATCGGCCGGGCAGTGAATCCGGACCTAGATTCAAATGTCGTCTTGTCTTTGCAACGCTTAGAACCCCATCCTTGAACTGTCGCATTACGGCGCACCATTTCGGACTCCCTCGGAACGCAGAGAGGTACATCAGAGAATTTACAAATGTTGTCATTATGCAAATGCAGGGCAGACACGTCAGTTAAAAAAAAATAAGATGAAAATAAAGAACATGGCAGGCTATAAGATTAGTGGGGAGGGGGGGGGGAGGGGTAAAACCCGGAAAGCCATATCCCAAAAATAATAAGAGAAGATGCTATTAACAAAGGATATATCAAAGCCTTCCTAAGAGGTGGCCTCTAATGAGTTTCATATTAAAACGAATGCGTAGATTATCTTTCACGATAAGATCTAGACGGGGAGGAGGAGGAGGATAAAGGAAGGTAATCTGTTTTTTTTTTTCTTTTTCTGTCTTTTTGTTATTGTATTGTTATTTCCGTTTTAACGAAGACAGTCAACTCAGTATTTTAGTTTCGAATTATTGCTTTTCAAGGTGAGTGACGAATTGTAGAGACAATAACAAGGGAGGATTTAACGCTCTGTCAAAATAGTATCGCTAACTGTACGGAGAATTATTATAGACGATGTAAAATGAAATAGGTGGAAAGTGAAAGAAACGTTGTAATTTTACCTCTACGTCAGCCGCATTTCCAAATACCGTGGGTCTGTATTCGACAGAGATCTATTATGGTCTGCTCTGCGAAGAAAACAACGCCGGGTCTCTGCTAACGTTGGTTGTTTTTTTGTTTTTTTTTTATAAGTATATAAGTATAAGTTTGTTGCAAATGCAACCGGAATGGCAAGGACCTGGTGGCCACTGACTGCCATCCGATGTTAAAACTAAAAATTATAAATTACAAATGTTTAAGAGTTTAAAACATTAAAACGAAGACAATTGCCCGGCTGTAAAGGAAGGGTATATGGTGTTGGGTTGGGGTCACGAATGCCCGCGGTATGTCGCTTGGCTTTTTTTTTAAACGGTTTTCAATACGGTGACGCATTCAGTAGTCAGTTGCGACATACGATATTGTTGTTTGAAATGGCGCTGTCCAACTGTAGTCGAGCGCAAAAGACGGTCAATGAATGTGACGTGTAATGAGCGCTTTAATTCTCAGCAGTCTAGTAACCTACAACCTCATTAATACTAAGGTCACAGGTCACGTTTCTAAAAATAAATGCAGACACCCGTTTACCATCCACCTTCATATTTATCGCCGGGTCAGGTTACAGCGCGAAACAACTGACGATGAAGAACACAAGCAGAGGAACTATAGGATGTACACAGCAACCTATTTGCCGATGTATTATCTAGATAAAAATTAGATTTATACAACAACATGATTTCTGATTGCATCATCCACTATAAAAATTAGATACGTACACCAACCTATTTCTTGATGCATTATGTAGGATAAAAATTGGATGTATACAACAACCTATTTGCCAATGTATTATCTAGGCTACAGATAAAAATTAGATTTACATCAACCTATTCTCCGGTGCATTATCTAGTGTAACACATTAGATCTATACACCAACCTTTTTGCTGATGCATTAGGTAGCAAGAAAATTCGACGTATACAACATCTTATTTTCCGATGTATTATCTAGATCAAAATTAGATTTATACAACAACCTATGTGCTGATGAATTCTCTAGTACAAAAATTCGCTAAGTTGAGCGATGTAACATGTCATACATTGGTGGGTCCTAACGCTGACCAAAATTCATCGTCCCGTCCTAACAAAACTCTTTCTAAACTTGCGTGGGACTGGCCCATAGAGTGTGGACGAACAGCAATCCAAACATTGAATACTGCAGTAAATGGTGTAAAATTTCTTCAACACTGACCACCGTTTCAGCATAACAGTGGATATAAAAAGACAAGTTAGGAAAGAATTGATCGAATTGTTTTAATATCCTGTTCCAGCGTACCATAGCTGTACCTCCCGGCGGGGTGGGGGGGGAGGGACGGGAGCAGAGAAATGGGGCAAATGCCTGCTTAGAAATATTAAAGGGGTCGCGAAATAGAAACTTAAAAAAAAACACGATAAAATTGAGATTTTCGTTTATTCTGCAGGAAAGCGCTTTATTTGTTATTGATACTGATATAGATTGATTTTCGTACAACTCCACACAATAAACAAACACACAAAATATTTATTAAAAAAATACTACAACTATTTACATTACAAACAAATACTATATTTCTTTACCAACTCTTCCTCCATCCGTAATGGAGTTCCAATAATATCCAGATCGATTTTTTTTTTTTTTTTAAACGCAGGTCGTGGAGAATTACCTATCGGACAGTGACTGCTGCTCGGCATGTATTCAGTTCATTTTGTAACATTTTGATTTTATGGAAAAAAAACCCACACAGCTAGCAGTTCTCTCTATATTTAACAAATGAATTTTTCGCAATTTAATAATGCTTGTGAGTCGGTGAATGTTGGTGCATGCAGCCCAAAATACGTATGTACCAAGTATGATTCAAAACAGCTTGCCACAAACAACGGACTTTCCGATTTGCGTTTCAAAACAAAATCCTAAAAAATTGATG
Organism: Lithobius niger; assembly: GCA_023313725.1. Taxonomy (NCBI): domain Eukaryota; kingdom Metazoa; phylum Arthropoda; class Chilopoda; order Lithobiomorpha; family Lithobiidae; genus Lithobius; species Lithobius niger. The sequence continues at coordinate 6,577 of JAHWFP010191522.1, forward strand.
GTGTCCGCCGCCGTTTCCATCTTCCACGAAACTTAGCACGTCAATTGGGCGATAAGTCTGTCCTGTCAGAATTTTTTTTTTAAATTTTATTGTATTTTTGCACGAGGTACAGATGTATGATAAGATCTAGAGATGAGGTTTGTTTAACATCTATGTAACGTGTGGCGCACTGGCAACCCGGGCCACTGCACTGTGGCTAAGGTTGGCGCTAATGACCTAGCTGTTGACGCACCATAAGAAATTTGTGGTAGGGCAACAGATGTGCCGTTCCAATTTAAGTTATTCTTCGTCTTCTTTACAGTTTCTATAGCAGTCAAATCTAGATTTTTTAAAAATCGAGACGTGCAAAAACAGGAAAATTGATGTATTTTTAGGAAAAACTAAAATATGTTGCATTTGCTTGATCACGCTAGACAAAATACTGTATCGGAATAACTGAACAAAGTGAATAAGCAACTAAGTACCCTAAACGGACATAACGTTGTAGCGTAGGGGAAAGAAAACATAATAATTAGATTGAACGGTTTTTATTTGACTGTTCAGATGTAAAAAAAAAATGTTGGGAGGTGCAATCCTACCTAATTCACCCCCGCCCCCCAACCCGTTTAGGGTGCCTCCTTCAACTTGTAAATTTGCGGCAGGAGGTGAGGCGTAATACAAGCTGCTTACCATCGCAGGAAAAAAATCCAGCTACGGACCTGCATTGTATGAAGGCCCACAGCGCACCTTGGCAGACTTTTGAACTACAAAGTAAATCGAACTCGGACCCTGGGAGGAATAGATGCACCTCTCTGGTTGTAAAACAGCGACTCTGACGCTCTAACTATTATAAAGGAACAGTAGCCAATGTGGGGCACAGGCGAACACAGTGATTATAGCCAAAAAGACCAAGTTTCGAAGGTTTCTGAGGTCCAAACAATGCGCTTTCCCCAATAAAGATATTGGAGAAAGCGAACGCAGGGATTACAGCCAAAGAGTCCAAGTTTCGAAGGTTTCTGAGGTCCAAACAAAAGCACCCCACAAATAATATTGGAGAAAGCAAACGTAGTTGTTATTACAGCCAAAGAGTTCAATATTCGAAGGTTTCTGAGGTCCAAACAAAGCGTTTCCCAAAAAAATGACATCGGAGAAAGCGAACGCAGTGATAGAGTCAAAGAGTCCAAGTTTCTGAGGTTTCTGAGGTTCAAACCAATGTTTGCCCCAATAACGATATTGGAGAAAGTGAACGCAGTGAATACAGCCAAGTTTTGAAGGTTTTTGAGGTCCAAACAAAGCGTTTACCCCAAAAATAATATTGGAGATATAAAATTATTCTGCTGATCATCTAAATTAATACTAAGACAACGAGGAACCAATCGGAGAAGAGCCGCTATTCTTTCGATCAGTTAGAATGACGGAAGTCGAGGTCTTATCCTGGATTGCTGGACCTGTGTTCTCTATTCGCTGGCACTATATATAATCCTGGGGTCCCGCGTAACTGGATTCCTGTACACTTGCGTGTAATTCCACCATGCCAGAATGAATTCTTTTACAGACTAGCCAATTTTTGCCTTTTAATTTTCCTAAATTTTGTATCATTTGTCAATCTTTGTCGATGGTTACTTGTAAAAATGTCAAAGTTAATATGTCCAGGGTTACATGCAACAACAATCTTTCTCGAGGGTTACACGTAAAAACATTTGCGCTAAAAATACTCATGACAAGACCACTCATGCTAAGATTCATTTTTGGTTATTATAAAAAACTATGACAGGCGATTTTTCTTCCTGTAATACTCCACGTTTCCTCCCATCCTCTCCCTCCCTTCCACCCTCCCCCTTTTCTACTTATCATCTCCCGGCCCCTCTGCTTCAGTGTCTCCCCTCCCCCCTCCCCCCCCCCCCGTCCCTCCTCCTTTTGTAAGATTTTATAAAAGCTAAATCGGTCGCCATCACAAACAAGCCAAAAAATGCTAAATATTCATTTAATGCTTAATGGTAACAGACGCAGCGAACCCCCCCCCCCCTCATAAGCTTTGTAGTTATTATATCATTAGAATGCCAATATCATGGCTAGCAGATGCACTGCCCCACACACGGCACTCCTCGTCCAGCGCCCCTCCCCTCTCTCAGTTTATCGATTTGGCTTTAGCCATCCATATCGTGTATAAAAAAATAATAAAAAATAAAAAAATACCTGTACTTCGTGCATGAAATCATTTAAGACTTGCTGGTGGGATGATCGTGCAGAGAAAATTATTAGTCGAGAAGTCCGTAACAGTGAACCGAAAGGGCCGGAAAGTCAGTTGATGTATATCAGAAGAAATTGTCTGGCTTCTAACGAATGCAGAAAAACGGAAAATGGGAAAAAAAGGCGTACTTAAGGAACATTCCTCCCGGTTGGTTTTCCTGCATGTCTCAGTTTTGCAACGTTACTTCAGATGCATGTAATGTTTGAGAAGCATTCATTTTCCTATTTTTTTCCATCGAGACGAACGGTTTTGCTGTATCGCGCAGGATGCTCCAATATAGGGAGTAGGTATGTCCTTTTAAGGGCCATACGGAGTGAAACAGGTTAAGTGACACTACTGGTTCTCGTTGATGTATATTCAATTGCTACAAAGCAGGTTCCACGAACGTGTAAAAGAATTCAACTCCCCCCCCCCCAAAAAAAAAGAAGAATTCCAACCTCACAGGTACGCCTCGGACCAATAATTACGAACTGCGATTTTCAAGCAACTATTATCTTCTCGGCTCCTCATTGGTAACCGACCTGACGTAACCATGGGAATAGGGGAGGGTGCAGCTTCCTCTAAAGGTAAGTTCCCCATTTCCGGTCCGTCAACACGCCCTCTCGTGATCTTAAGCTTTTTACTGACGAGGTCTACATGGGCGCCCACATATTGCCTTACTTGGGGCACGTCTTTCCCGCCCCCCCCCCGCAATCTCCCTCCACCTCTTTTAGGATGCTCTTTCGGTAGATAAGACTAGGAAACAGGCTTCGGGCCTATTGTAGGCGGAACGAACAGAACTTTATTTCAAATCTATATTAAGTGTTTATTTTAATGACTCTACCAGATTTGTTAATGCTCCTTAAAAATGTAGGTGCAATTGTCACTCGGTTAAGTTTGCACTTTTTGCCTTTTGGTGTTATTTTTTTCAAGTAGGCCTAAGATATGTATCATATTTATTTTAATAAGATTTTGTTTGCTCGAGCATTTAGTTTACGTTTAGTTACATGCAGCCTATACAAACGTGGGACATCGCCGCGAACTGAAAATAAAACGGCACGTTAGCCACCGCAGATTGGGCTGCCGCCGTCAATAATTCTTACATTGTTTACACACTTGCTTATATAAAGCTGGTGTGCTACACAAAGTGTCTTCCCTAAGATTAAAAGTTTTAATAATAAAGCATTTAACTCCAAACCAAATCAGTATAACGACAGTTTTTAACAATAAACAAACGATTCAAAAGTTGACAATGCTGCCGCTGGTATAAATCTTGACAACTCCACCAACAAGAATGTTGAGGCGCACACCTCTATCACGCACTGAGTACAGATCTATTCTAATCTAAAAGTAGTACGATCACAACCATTGTAGGTCAAAAGTGATGTGGCAAATTTTATTCCAATCCGACCGGTCGTTTGGACTCCACCCAGACCACAGAAGTGCAACCACCAACCAACAAACCAACCTTTTACAATTTGGTGTCCGTTATAAGCAGTGGTGCCAGATTTTGGGTTTTACCCCCAGGTCTAGAGGTTATTATTGCTGTTGGGGGTGGAAAATATTTTTGGGGAAAAATGGGGGTTGAAAAAAAAATTGGGGGTAGTTTTACGGTGACGGAATTTATTGGTTTTAATTCCGTGTTACTCTTTTACCACTCTTAGTCATTACTCTAAGCTAAGGAATTTTTAATAAATGAACGTCTTACTAAACAAACGTCCTACAAAATGTAAGCTTATGTCGTTAAGTTACAACAACACAACTTATTGTTTGTCCCCTGTTACGCAATTGTGTTGTATCAACTTTCTTTAAGTACAGCAAACTGTACGTTTCTTTTGCTGTTATGGTGATTTTTTTTTTTTACCTGATTAACCAGATTTGGAATTTTCATGTAACATCGTAAATCAGAAGATAAAAAAAAAAGTTTATTTTCATAAGCATCAGTTTTGATTGAGTACTGATGCCTGTGACAACTGAGCTTCTATGGAACTTTTTTTCGCATTATTTTTTATTTGTATTTATTTTTTGTGATTACTTTTACGGGAAAACTTTTTTTTTAACTACGGATACTGGAAAAAAATATTTTTTTTGGGGGGGGGGGGGTTCTAAGGGGGTAGCGCCATGATATCGGGGGCAAATGCTTACAGGCATTTTGCAACACTGGTTATAGGATACGCTACGTTCCGCCAATTATGAAGAAACCCCATTAAAACATAGGTAAAAATTATTGAAACGAAGGCTCTGTTCGAGGATTGCAGTACACTGATATCGTGGTTGCAATGTCAGTGTGAATCGGTGATTACTAGGTTTTTTTAACACCTGTTTTTTTAGACCTATGAATAGGAATAGGGTCAGGAAAACAGTGACTGCCGTTATTTACTATATCTTCCAATGAAAATGGTGTTCTTTGTCCTTTTGTTTTGGTGCTTTTCGCCAGTGCGAGCGCCTACGGAGGCTTATGCCGAAAACTCAACTGCCTGGAAACGATGATCTTGAACCACTGAAGCTGAGAAGATGGATTCGTTCCGCGCATCACATCCTCATTTTTAAAATCACTTTTAACGATTTTAAGACTGCAGGTTCCGCGAACTATGGCAAAAAAAAAAAATGGCCTGTCGGTTGTCAAAATCTGGTCGTTGCGAGCGATTTCATCGGTTATTATTTGATGCATAAGCTGGCTGTTAAAGGAACCGTTATTTTATTTGTAGAGAAAGTTCTTTTTCTCCGCCTCACCTGTACTCAAAGCCAGAATCACAGATATGCGAAGGGATGATGGGGAGGAAGGCTTGTTCCAGATTCCACGATCGGTGTCTGAGCAACGGTCAATTAAAATCTGTGGGGCTCAGAGGGAAGGGATTTAAGAGTGCATAAGGAATGTGGTATTTGAAAATAATTTAGCTAGAAGTGAACACACTATTTTAGAAAATAACAAAAACAAGTTACCAAAACCAGATAAATACATTTTTGGGGTGGCTTGGAGGAGGTGGGGAGGGGGGATTGAAGCTTAATGACGCGTCGACAGCTAGGTTATTAGCGCCAACCCCAGTCACAGTGCAGTGGTCCGGGTTGCCACTGCACCACACATTACAGAGATATTAAAAACAAGCCCCTAATCTAGATCATATCATAGATCTGTACCTCCTGCAAAAATTGAAAAAAACACCGGAAAGGAGGACAAACTTATCGCCCAATCAACGTACCATGTCCTGCGGGAGATGAAAACGACGATGAACACCATCAAGATGGCGACAATCAACAAAGAAGTGCCGGACCTTAAATGGCCGTCGACTCCAATGACATTCAGGAGGGTCAACTCTCCTCAAAGGGAAACAGTGAGTAAGTCGGGTGTGACCAATGCGTAAATGGGCCAACACTGCCTCTTCACTGGCTTGGAGGAAAGCAATCTAAGGCTGTGCATGAAATTTATGGATATTTTTCAATGTGTAACACTGCGATTTTGTCCTGGCGAGCACTACAACACGTAAACTAGTAAGTTGTCCAAGACTCTGTAAGCGGTTAAACGGGTCACAATGTTTTTCGTTACGTAAACACATAGTTGTAAAAGAATGTTAGCTTACAGCAGCTATTGTTCAAAATAATACCAGCCTGGTAAATTTATAGGTTTTATTTTATTTAACCTGTAAATTTGCCGTACGTTGTGTACTAGCATTAATCAACCAGTATACTATGCTGTAAAGACCAGAAGGTTATTTTGAGCTTTTTTTATGTATCCTGCTTGCAAACATACATTCATTTATCAAACAAAGTTGGTTTATCGTGTCTGGGTGCCTTGGGTCAGGTGGCTTTAAACTTTACAACAACACCGAGTTAGTGAAGGAACCTTGGAAAGATTTTATACAGTTTGGCTGCTGACCATTAGTAATTTCCAGATGTGTCTACGCAGAAACTTCAAATTAAAAGTTAAAGCGTAACATTTTAAACGGAAAGCAGTTTCAAGTGTTCGATCATTGAACAACTGAATTATTGATGCGTGAATTTCACTAAAGACGAAATGAAACAACAAAATATTTTTAACATAGCAATGAAAAATTCAAAATAAAATATTAATAACAAGTGTTTTGTCTTCCTGCTCTATTGCCGTTGCTATGCTATCGATGGAACTTGCAACCAAGGCGAACTGTGATACAAGTTCAGCAGCAACGAAACTTGGACCTTTTATATCAGTCGGCCTTGCTCTCAACAGAGCGAGTGCAATTCCAACAACAGAATAGCCGAACATTAATTTCTTGTGTAATTAGAATCCTAGGATTAAAAAACTACATCTTTCACTCCGTTACATTTTGGAATGGACTTATTCAAACAGCTTGACTAACGGTAGGCGGAAAGTCTTTTATCTTAACTTCGTATGGAGTATCCAGAACAAAATCATACAAAATACGTTTTGAAGGTACCGTAAATGGCCCATTACTCGCACATGGGTTGTTAAAATTAATTTAAGTAAAAAATAAGGGGTGGGCCAAACAAAGATACAATTCATATTTAGAATTTTACTTCTTTCCGTGGAGTGTATTTAGGTCTAACTCCATCGCGAAAACTTCGGCGTTTATTCGATCATTCACGTAATGCTTTATTTTCATTTGTTCGGAAATTTAGGTTTATTATTTTACTAGTTTCCTTTATGTATAAAGCTTATAGTTAATTTTGGTGCAGAAAAACCAAGATTTAAGGTGATAAAACATTGCTTTCCTTGACTGTATGAAGCTTTTAGTAAATTTCTACCGGAAAAATTACGATCTAAAAGGCTTTAAATTCATATATCGTGGTGAAAGAACGTAGTTACAAATTATTCCCGGGGAGGGGGGGGGTGCGGCGACTAACTAGCTAATTTCGCGATTTTTGCCCGTAAAGAATTTTAGCAGGTTTGTTAACGAGCTATTTTCGGTACACTAATTTACAATACGTTTATGTTTTTACATTAAGAACTGCCACAGACACTGCAAATAAGCGTGATTGTGCGGCCATGACGATGAAGTTACAACCAAATGCTTCTGTGTGTTTTTGAGTGCTCGAGGCTAAAATTGGAACAAATTAAAAAACACAACGTTTTGTGTGGCGATTAAACAGTAAGTATATTTCGAAGTGTTCACAGTTAAAATGTTCACAAACAAAACTGACGAACAGTAAAAACACACTCAATGCCTCCAATAAAGCCACTTCGGAAGTTAAGAAGGCGGAGTACTTGGAAAATGTATGTTTTACTACTTGTCTCGCTGTAATCCGTTTAACCTTGGATGAGACAATGTGTCTCCGCTGGCGTCGTGCATGGTTCGCCAGGTAGTGTTGTTTGTTGTCCAGCGCAATCTGGTCGCCGACGGGACAATTTTATTTTTCGGCTGAAAATTGCAGGTCATTCCTCGGTTTCCTCTGTGTGGCATTCATTGCTTAAACCAAGAGTGAAATGGATTAATTTTAGTCTTGCTTAAACCGAGACGCTCGCTGCGCATATTCATCTGTCCCAACTTAGACTGGGAACGATGATTATGAGCCCCGATGTAAATAAAAGCCAACAGTGGACTAGTACTAGTTTCAGCAAGTATGTCAGAATTTGAATTGGACTTTTAATGAGCCAACACGGCCATACAACCATATACGTTCAAAATTAGCTTACCCTAACACACCAGTCACAGAATAACAACGCAACGCATGGCAACACAATGATAACTCGAGTCAACTCGACCTGCGTGGACGACACCCCGAGCCCAGAAACTCAGTTTAAATCATCATACGGCACCCCGAAGCCAACAGTCTGCGTCAAAATAATTGCTTTTGATTACTGAAAGGAGGGTTTTTCACTTTTTTTCAAGTTTAGGAATGGTAATGAACAGCGGCGCATCCGTCCATTTTGTCCGGACCCATTTAAAAAAAAAAATATGAAAAAATGGGCCTGAAAGCTAACGAATTTTTAACAGTTTCAATGATTTTTTCGTGGTTTTAAGAAGCTTAATTTGCGCAATTTTCTTAATGGCTGAAAATTCCGTGCTTATTTGTTCAGCTTTAATTTAAATAATTTTTCGCACGAGGGGGAGGGTGAGAGGAAACACTGGGCTCGAGAAAAAAATCCAGGTTCTTGTAATTGCTCGGTTTTACTGTTAATCTCAGGTCTTGGGAGGGTCAAGTGCTCTCCCCCCCCCCCCCCTTTTGTCCTCCTCAGGGTGCGCCACTGGTAATGGAGGATAATGAAGCCAGCATAAGGTTGTTCCGAAACACAGGTATTGTTTTATACTCTTACGTTGTGTGCAGTGATTTCATTGTATTCCAGTGTCGGCACGTTCATCGCATTTTTTTTAATCTTCAGTAAGTGTTCACAGTGACCCGGTAAAAAAAAGTATTCTAGTACTAATTACAAAGGAAATAGAGGGTTTTGCTTTATAATTTACTTCCCGGACTTTTGTAATTTCAAACAACCAGCAACACCAAAAACATCTTTAGAAACTCAACGAAAGAGCAATTTTGCTCTATAGGAAGACGCATATCGCACTCACTTAAAAAAGGAGTGGAAAAATCACATTAAGAATGATAAATTGAAGAGTCCCCCCCCCCCCCCCCTCTAACTAAAAACCGTAATGCATAAACCATCATTTGATTCGAATTGCAAAGTACAGGGGCGACACGTTTTAGAACCGCAGTCAGCAAATCTCTTTCATGCTCTGCAGTAAAAAAAAAACACCCTGAAAGAATTAATCAACATTTAATCATTTCCCGTAGCATAGTACTCGCCCACACACACACGCCCTGGCAAAAGGGCTTCAAAGTCCTG
>JAHWFP010191523.1:0-11549 GCA_023313725.1 Lithobius niger
TTTTCCAGGACTTTTGAAAGGGTATAGCAAAATTGCCATGACATTTTTTCTGAAACGTTGTATTTCAAATGAGAACCTCTACAACTAGCAAAGGTACACAAATACAAATTATACAGCCAAATATTTCTGTGAGGTAGGAGAGTTCAGGTCACATTTTTTTTTTGCGCTTCGGTTAATTTTGAAGAAAAATTTTCCAATTCTTCTCTTTTTTCCTTTAACTACATTCTAAAAGAGTTAAATTTCAAATATCCTTCACTTTTCCCAGTCTCCGACAGTGGCAACTTTATTTATTGTCTAGGCCTAATTACTGATTATTCTGGAGGGGGAGGGGGTGTGGAAGGAAGCTTGATAACAGTATCACTATCAAAGTAATTGTAGACAACAGTAAGAAAAATCCTTTGCTAGAACTTTCTTAAAACTGTCAAAATTTCGGGATTTCCAATACTGGAATTATGACCAATTTTTTTTGCATGGACTTCTAGAACCTTGTATAAACCCTGTTATAAGCTAACTGGAAATAAGCTGCTCGAATTTTGCTACATGGCTCATCCCGCCTGGTTACAAAGCACAGTACCGATATTGGCAATTCTTGGACAGTCGGCGAAATACACGGAAAAAACTTAACTAATAATTATTTTTAATGCATTAACAATTAGTTTTTTTTTTAATTCATGCCACCTTGCCAATTGATTGTGCTGGCTTTAAATTTCTTGTTGATTGCTTTGCCACAACTAACTCTTCACGCCTCGAGTATAATAACAAGGATAGGCAAATAAGTCGGCAAACTTGGCTTAAACCTCTTCAACTTTTAGTCTTTCCAACATCCTTGGGGTCAATTCCTAAAACTGTCCATAGAACTTCTTCGCATCAAGAAGCGCCGCTGTTTACGGAAAACATTACTCATTCATTAAACGCCGTTGAACGGTTTACCATTAGAGGAGGTTACATACCTACAAGAGCGTGTTAAACAGGCTGCAGAAATTCGGGTTGCTTTTCGAAAGGTGCCGGCATATTATGCACTGCTTTTAGCCTTCATTCGACAGAGATGTGCCCGACCTGTACAAACTATAGTCAACTACTCTTAAAGAACGTTAAAATAACTACACTCACAGTGAGCACAATTTAACTAAAACTCTGCCTTATCACGCAAATTAATTCCATTAGGGTTTGAGAGGGCACATAAGGCTACAAAAGTCCACAGAATTGCATACCAAAATGTAAAAGAGTAAATAAAAGGGTGAAGAAAGTAAAAAAAAAAAAACCTACATAAAGCACAAATGGGTACTAAAGGATATGAACTTCGGAAGGACAAGAAAGGGTACAAAAGGGTATGAAAGGGTACAAAAGGGTATGTAACTGTATGAAAGGGCACAAAAGGTTATGAAACGGTACAAAAGGGTATGAATCTGTGCGAAAGGGTAAGAAAAGGTACGAAATAGTGAGAAAGGGTATGAAAGGGTACACGAGAGTACATGAAACGGTACGAAAGGGAAAGAGGTAACAAATAGTGTGAAAGGATACAAAAGGTATGGAAGGGTACAAAGGGCATGAAAGAGTACGAAAGGGTATGAAAAGGTATGTATGGGTACAAAAGGACGCATAAGGGTACATAAACAGTAAATGGGGAAAAACGAAACGTTATTCAATGGTAAATATGGGCACCAAGGTTTCCCAGTTTAGACTGTGATAAGACTAGCGTTTTGGAATATTAATGTTAAAAATTATTACGGTCCGGTTGAACATGACTTTTAACCTGTGGGTCAGTCAAGGTTGGGCCATACTCAGAGGCTGGCTGTGTATCTAATTTGGGTAAAAAAAAAATGCTACAAAAAAGCTCAAAAACTACGGGTCAAACAATATTCATATCGGTAATCTCGGTATTTATCGTTATTTTCCGTGAAAGACGGGTGAAAAGCCACCCCTTCTACAGACGGGTGAATTTATATACATATATATATATATATATGACGTTCTGTTCCCTGATTATGTCTGTCTCTATCCCAGTTTTCCCTTCCCCGAAAGCACCCCCCCCCCCCCCTTAGGTACGCACTTTCAAGTGACCAACTGATTTTGATAAATTTTAGGTCGAATCTTTGAAAATAAACCAAAAAACGGGGACGTCCTTCAAATGCAAAGCGTGTTTGAGAGAATGGACACCAAAGACAGAAACGACAGTCGAAAATTGGAAGAAATGTAGGCTGCTAACAATTTTTCTGTGGCTTCACTTAATGGGTCTTAAGCTTCTGGTAAAACGCCACACCCCCTCAGGAGTCCATTCTCCCATGTGGCACAGACGCCCTTTGCTGGCCAGTCCGACTTCTCTGCTGCAAACTTCACTTCACGTTACTTCTAGCTGTCACACACAATTCGTGATGCAGTGGCAAGCCCCTTCAGGGTTCAGACAATTTTTTAAATTCTCAATTTCCCTGTCATTTCTAGGTTTTCCACGTGCATCCAATGGCAATTTCCAGGTGTTTACAAGACGTTTAGTTAGGAAAACAAGCAGTAGCTAATGTTTTTATTAATATTTGTACGAAAATAAGGATTAATCCAACATCCCAGAAAGTAGCTGTGCAGAAACTAGTCCAGATGGGACATTTTCATCACAAATATTGTACCAGCCTAAGATTTGGTTTGTTAAAGTAAGATCTAAAATACTTGGGACATAATAAAGGACAAATTAAAATATTTGCTATTGCCTTGGATTTTGTTTCTGATCTGCTAATTCGATGAAACTTACAGATCAGACACAAAAGACAATTTTTTTTCAAATTTCCCTGTCTTTTCCCCGATTTTCAAAGAAATTCTCGTTTTCCCTGCAATTCCCCTGAGATTTTGCCTTTATTTTCCCTTTCCCTGAGATTTTCAGGTTTTCCAGGTTTTGTCTGAACCCTGCCCTTACTCTACATTTACCTCATTCGTCTTTGTACCGCTGAATTTTAATAACCGGGCGATTCCTTATGCTCCAAATACAACGCACGCGTAATACCAAACCTCTGCATTTTAGCACAATGACTATCATCATGGCTTGGCTTACTGAGTTTCATTTGTGTTTGTGCGTATACATCTCCCGACACACCAGCGGGACGCATCTGGTTAAAATATCCACCCGATCCAAAGGCGCAGTCAGAATGATTCAGTGAACCAAGTTTACATTTTGGTAAACACCAGCAATCAAAATGCGACCTTACCTCCCTGCACTTCAACACACCGTGCAAACAAGGAGTTACGGGCTCGAGCAGTTTTCTGACACGCGTCCACAGCTTCCACCACTATGGCAAACGACAGGCGGTCACGTTTCCCTAGGCTGGCCAGAACTCCCTGTATACACCAAAAGGGGAAAAATCCTTCCAATACACGCGCAAGGCCAGCACTAATCCCAAACCTCGCAGTTCTCGAATCTACCCTTGCTCGACAAATCCTCCGGTTTGCCAAACCCCTCCCCCTCGCTTTTCACGCCAAACACAACACTCACCCAATCTCATTACGCCCTTCCCTCTCACCCCACCCCTCCCCCCTCTCGTCGTCCTCCAACTTTTGAAATGGGCGATATGGAAAAGCCTCGAGGCTTTACCAAGACCGGGCTTTATAGGCCACTTGAAGTATCGCTTCCGTTCGCACAAGCAAGCGCTCGATGTGGTCGGCGCTTTACAAGCACAGCTAACTCTACCCACCACCATTTTCTAACTTTGCCATCTCTCTTTCGCGTTCGATCCAGAACGCCGGCCGCGCTCCGCTTGCTTATGCGCGGCCAGCTGGCTCCCTGAACAGCGGGCGGGAACAATTTTTCTCTTTTCGGTGTTCAGCACCAGATGTCAGCACGCACCTTACCCCGTTCGTGCTAAGAGTGCCTTAACGCTATACCGTTTTGCACTAGTCAGCATTTGCACACAGAGTCGCAACTAGCTTTTTCCATAACGTGGGTTGCAAGGGTGAAATGTTGGGCCCCTCCTCAACAAATATACAATTTTGGGGACAAAGGGGCTCCCAACTCATAACAAACAATAGTGAATCATGTCCCTTTTCGGCCCCTAGCTCGTAAATTTTGGGTTCCCTGCCACCTGGGCCTGGGTACCTTGCACCGCCCCTAATTGCAGCACTGTTTGCAACTAATGCAAAGCCTATAAAACCTAAAAATAGTTTTAAAACAAATGTAAACTAGGATAAAGAAAGCTACATGGCCCCCCCCCCCCCACATGCTCAAGTCAAAAGCCTCAGTTATTTCTGGCAGATTATCTTGAAGTCTGTTGCAGAAAAAGACTTAGTAAATAACTTAGTAAATAAAGCTGCCCAACACGAAGTGAGATTGCATCACCATACAACAGGTAATGTTGATTTAGTGACTATGTTTTTGAAACACTCGTGATATCTGAAACAGTATTGCATTGGTAAAAGATAACCATTAAGTGGTGATTAAGCAGTGGAGCCCCACAGCATGCATACAAAATATAGCATTGCAGTGCAGATTAGTACATGACGTTTGATTTAGTGGCTACTTGACGCGCTATAAGGTGACGAAATATAGGACTAGCAGTACAGATTAGTATACGGGTTTTGACTGAGTGGCTCTCTGAAGCACTAGCGTGACAAAGCTTAGGACTGCAGCACACCATAGTACAATGTTAATTTAGTGGTGTATGAAACAATAGTGTGACAAACACTGCAACACTACAGTGACACTTAACGGATAAAAAAAATGTAGTCTAGTACTGGAAACACTATCACGATGACTGTCAGAATGTCAACATTGAGCAGTGATCTAGTATATATACACTTGCAGGATGGATGCAGTCGCTTGGCTCGTTCTTTATCTCTGATAGTTGCTTGTTTCCTTGCGCTCTATAACCACCGAACGTTTGTCAGTACACAGGGTGTCCCAAATGTCCCAAAACACCTTCACAACTTTTTAAGTGGTTAAAATAAAATAGTGAAACTCTGGCAATGTAAGTTTGGTTAAAGGATCTACCTTCGCGTACGACCGGCATTACACCTGCCCTCGTTGGGAGGTCCCAGGGGCCCCCACCCCGAAAATTTCCAATGCCCGGGGGGGGGGGGGGTAGATGAATACTTGATTTGAAAGGTCTTCATTCATTGGGAGAGTAAAGTGCCGCAATGATAGCTTCGATACGATGAGCCCATCCAAAATGGCAGCCAGTCGAACATTAGCAATTTCCTCTGCATCCCTACGTCTTACTCAGGCTAAAGATGTCGTAAAAGGACGTAGGTGGCAGCAAAATGTTTCGTTCAATTTAGTTGGATCACACCTAGAACGTCTTTTGCGGTTTAAAACACAGAGTGTGGGCTCTCCCCCCCCCCTCCCCCGGCGAGGGGCCGCTGAGGCCCACACTCTGGGCTTCCAACTGCAAAAGACGTTGTAGTGTGATGCAACTAAATTGAACGAAGCATTTTTTGCTTCCACCTACGTACCTTTAAGACGTCTTTAGCCTGAGTAAGACATAAGGATGCAGAGGAAATTCCTAATGTTCGAGCGGCTGCCGTTTTGGATGGGCTCATCGCATCGAAGCTATCGTTGCGGCACTTTTCTCGCCTAATGAAGACCTTTCAAATAAGGTATTCATCTCCCCCCCCCCCATTCCATTGAAAATTTTTGACTCCCCCCCCCCCCAAGCGGGGCAGGCGTAATGCCGATTGTACGAAAAGGTCGATCCTTTAACCAAACTTACATTGCCCGAGTTTCACTACTTTCTTTCAACCCCTTAAAAAGTTGGGAGGGTGTTCTGGGACTTTTGGGACGTGACGATCCCAGGATACCATCGGAGAAGTTGGGATAAAGTGATGCGTAGTATGTGCACTTCACGTTGGGGAGGAAGGTTAGGATGTGAAGTAAAAGTAGAATTTAGAATATGCGTAGGGAGAAACTTAGCAGGCAAAATGTATCCCACAGATGGTAAATGAGTCACGTTACGGTTTTCAAGACCGAAAGTATCAAAACGGTGGATTTTCAGAACGTACATTTTAAAAGGTCACTAAATTGGAGGACCGTCGATTGGGATTCCAAATACGCCAACAGATCCCGAGTACGCTGAAGACACATTGCACTAAACCAAAAAGACTGAAGATCACAAAGTTGCACAAGATAGTTCATAAAAGACTCGTGTTTCTTTCCGGATATTTTAGCAATGTCGCAAAAAAGAAATTATTGCAAAATTATTAGGGTTCGACCGACACCGGGTAATGTTATTTTTGACCCGGCTCGGACTCGGAACAAATTCGACCGAGTACAAACAGGGTAATAGAGCAGCGTCATGTGACGTCATATTGGCTGAGACACCATTTGGAGGTAATAGCTACAAGGTGCACTAGATTAAAATGGAACGGAAAAAAAGGCACTTCTAGTCAAGACAGTGCTTTGAGAGCGGATTTCTTAGGCTTAAAAGAACGTTGTTTTCTCCAACAACAAAAATCGCGCGTTATAGGCTTAAGAAATCCAGTCTAATAGCATTGGCTTCAATAAGACGATCTTCCTTTCGCCCTCCCGTGCTCCTTGCAGCTAACCCAGTTACTGGCTCCACCATAGAGTTATACACAATAATACTACGTCGTGTCACTGACCTATTAGTATTTGTTGAAAATTTCTTTATTATTTTCACTTTACCTTTTAAAGGAGCCTACAACTACTTGCATGCTATAGATATTCATTATGGTGCACAGAAAAAAAATCAAATAAAAGGCTGTAATAGTTTCAGAAAATCATTTTCTTTTAAATTGCGGGCGGTAATGAACTAAAATTGAAAATCTCCGTTTTGAGAAAACGAGTCTGGAAAGTCGGCGTTAGTCGGCGCTACTTAACGTTGTTCTCACCTGATCAGCAATAGTGTGTTTAGGTTTGAAGGTTACTTTTCCGTTTTAGTTTTGTGTTGTGGTGGCTCTTTTAACTTTTTTTTTTATAAACTTAGTGTTTTTCGTGATTTTCAACGACGAACTAAGCACAAGCACCTCCGTGAAATCTGAATGGAACCATGGCGACCATGTTGCCAGATAGGAAGTACGGTTTGTCTGGGAAAACAACCCCAAAAAGTCTGGATTTCATCCATAAACTCACCAATATGCTAATTTCACAATTTTTATGGCATAAAGCACTAAATTTTAACCTTGAAGACGGTACCGTGTGAAACCAAATAAATGAAAACCTCTCGCTTTTTTGCTTTAAAAAAAATTGTTTAGAAGGATGCCGACATGCAGCGACGTCTAGTGTCGCGTAGCGTTAGGGCTCGTTTACGCAACGACAGTTTTCTCGCTCACTAGCTTTTACTTGATCAATACTAAATCTGGTGGCTGCTTCTCGCCTTTACTGGAGTATGCGGCTTACGAGTTGTCTATGCGTATTAGTAACCATGGTAATGACGCAGACGCAAATCTTCTCCTCGTGCTTCGTGACACGGCGTGCGACGCTTGCAACATTTGACCGTCGATTTATGACAACAAGAAAACAATTTTTACTGCAATAAAAGACGACGGAATGTTTTTTGTATGCCGGCATTCGATGGTTTGTCTTCGATTCGATAGCCACGAAATGGACGCCATGTTGGATTTTGAATTCTCGCTGCGAGAAGCTATTTATTCTACCGACGTTTGATCATTGCTAGAAGCTGTATCTTGACGGAGAATAGCAAATTTCTGAAAAAGCGTGAAATGACAACAATCTTGTAGCAATGTTTAAAACCACTGTAGCACTTAGTTCTTTGTCCATGTTGTTATTTATAATACATATAATTTCTTATCTATTACCGCATTCATTAGTAGCAACGGGAAACTAATCATAAACAAATAACGGTTGACTAGCAAATAGCTTTCGGCGAGCGAGAAGGCCTTTTTGCGTAAACGCGCCCTTATTGTAAGTAGCATGAGAATGTCCGATTCTGCTGTACGTGGCGCCACTAGTCATACACTTCACCACGTACCAGCAGCGCAGTCTGCGCAGGTGCAAAACAACGTCACTGGCGTACACAATAGTTAGCCAACATTCAAACCAAAATTCTTCATACATACAAATATTTGCAGCTCAATTCAAGGTCTGGAGATTTTAGGTAATTTTACGCAAAAGTCTGGATGCCTGGGACACTGTCAAAAAGTCTGGAAAAATCCAGACATGTCTGGGTATCTGGCAACACTGCATGTTGACATCGCGTCGAAGAGGATGTTTCATGTGGGATAATAAGCACCACTCACAACCAGAAAACGAGTTTCCAAAAACGTATTTAAATTTTCGTACGTGTTTTTGAAATTCGCTAAAACACCACTGGAGGTTTTTGTTAGCCAAACCCAAGAACTGAAGCCATTTTTCAATTGTAAAGCAAAAATACAATTTCAGAATGTCAGTAGCGCTAAATGAGTTCAACAAAAACCGAACTTCACGAAGTTGAGAAACGATGCAACGCCGCATGTAAAGGCCTGCAGGGATGATGCCGGGAGTACCAGCTTTCTTCACATTTTTTACATTCCCACTTTTAATTTTTTTTCACATTTTTCTCATACCTTTTTTTTTTTTTTATTTTTTCATATTTTTCACGCACCTACTTTCATTTCTGTATCACTATTTCTTCCTTTTCATATATCACCAGTTTCACATTTCTTTAATAAAAAATTCTTCTTTTTCAGTAACCATTGTAATTCCCCTGTAATTTCACTCAAGAGAGCGAAAGCAAATTCAAAGCGACTCCTCCCGTAAACCAACCAATTTTTTTTTGTGTGTTCTAAGCACAGGTATGCATGCCTACGTAATTCCAGGCCCAAAATTAGGGCGGATAATTTGATTGTTTTTAATTCGTTTGTGCGTTTTGCCTTTTTTTCGCACCAACACTCTTATTTTTCACATTTTTTCACATTTTTCACGTATTATTTTGCCACTAGCAAATTTTCACATTTTTTACATTTTTTCACACCGGCAGCATCCCTGGGCTTGCTCTCTCCGTCCCGAAATTGACATTAAATTCCTAACACCGACTTTAGCACAAACCCTCACAAACAATGACGAACAGTCAGGAAGCCGCAGAGCAGTGCTACCGTTATGACAACGTTTTCTCCAAAGCGCTGTGTGCGTCAATTGCAGCTCTTTGAGCGGTTTCTCCACAATTAGCCCCGTTAACTGCAAAACAGTACATTCTGTTTTTGTTTCTGGCTTCCATCTCTCCAGAGACTCGCTTCGAACCTTCCTCGCTTGACAACACAAGGAATTTACTCGGTCACGAGAGCCTTGGTGATGAATGGCTTTGTTTTTCTGCCATAAACCAGTTTCGTTGCCTCCGTCTGTCCTCGCGCCAATCCCGCGATCTTAGTCCGCATCGACACAACCAAACCAAAAGAAAAGGGAACCAGAAAAAAAAAAAAGAACCTATTCCATCGATCACTGATAATCCCCATGGGAAGAGGCAATTTTACAACCTAATGAAAGGCACGGCCTGTAAGGCCAAATCCACCATCGGATTTTCATTTTTTGGCCTCCACAATTTTATTGCCGTCTTACTTCGGCCTCATTGCGTCTTTTTTATGCATATTCACGATTTTTACTGACACAAAATCTGTACAATTTCGGAGGACTTGACTGACTCAACAAAAGCGATTGTTCGAGCCAGGGCAGGTTTTGTGGAGTCGAACGGGGGGGCATAAAAGTTGCGAGGTGTAAAGAAAGGGAGTCTAGAAAAAGGTTTCCCGGTGCAACCCTTTCATAGCGTCACGCATGGGTTCAGACAATTTATAATTCTCAATATCCCTGACATTTCCAGGTTTCCCAGGTGCATCCAATAGTAATTTCCAGGTGCTTACAAGATGTTTATTTAGGGAAACAGGCCACAGCTAATGATTTTATGAATATTTGTAGGAAAATATAATCCAACATCCCGGAAAATAGCTGTTTAGAGACTAGTGCAGACGGGACTTTAGTGCCCGCCCGCGGCCTATCTTGAGTTCGCCCCAGAATGAACACAGATAATCGATTGTATATTTTTGGTAGCAGAGTGCCTTGTTGATATCCAAGATGGTTACAAAAACAATGGCGGCCGTTGATTAAAGCCGCTCCCTCCGTTTTCATCACAGGTGTTGGTGCCAGCCTAAGATTTGGTTTATTGAAGTAATATCTAAAACTAGAGGAAGCCCGTGTTACGCACGGCTGGTCTTAGATGCGCCGTTCGCAACACTGGTACTGTTTGGTTGCTCATGTGTATGACCCTATTTTACCGAATTTAGTTTCTTCAATCCCATTTTTGCGCATCCTGTTTCTCAAATCACAGGATGCACCGTTTTAAAAATGTGTCTCTTTGATCATTGTTGCATGAAACAATTGTTCGATGGCTAGTAATGTTACTTCCTTGGTGCAGTCCGTCTGGATGGTGTAGGATGTACCGTTTGCAACACTGGTACTGTTTGGGTAGCTCATGTGTATGTCCATGTTTCATGGAAAATCAAGTTTCGTCAACCCAATGTTGGCACACACTGGCAAACAAACGCTGATTTTCGTTCTCTTCGCTCACTAAAACAATGATCCCGGGTACGACTCGGTCTCATATTTCTGTAGGAGGTAAATAAATACGCTTTTGTAGAATAAAGTTGAAACTTTTAGCCCGGTCGCTTTGGCATTTTTCTTTTCTGGGAGATGAAGATAATACATCGCCGGCATAGCACTGCCTCATTATTGTTTTCTTTTCACTTACAGTGGTGTTATTGTTGGCGACGACTTTGGAAGGTTGCACTGATTGTTGCTGTCCACTTTGAAACAATTCAAGAGCGCTCTGAAAGGCCGAATCTACGAAATAAATAAGCCATTCTATCGTTTCCAGCTGCCAATTTTGAGGCCACGCAGCTTAGTTCCGATTTAAAACTCGTATATGCCTTTAGTTGAAACACGGGTTCTTTCTTTCATTATCCCCATCAACAATCAACGGTTTAGAAGAAAGTTTTAAATCCATAGCACGTGCATCAAGAATTGTTAAGACACCGTAGCAAAGACATCTCACGTGCACGAATAATGAAGAGCGATTAAAGTGATTGTTAACATTCTTACTGTTGTGACCTTTTCATGTTCTAATGTAGTTGCTGGCATCCAGAATTATTTTTATGTAGCTACTTCAACACATTAAAGCACAAATTAAAATATTTGCTACTAGACTGGAATTTTGTTTCTGATATGCTAATTCAATGAAACTTACAGATCAGACACAAACATATTTTTTTCCCCAAATTTCCGCGTCTTTTCTCCGACTTTCAAAAAATGTCATGGTTCTCCAGATGTTCCAGGTTTTGACTGAACCCTGTCATGCAGGAACCCTACACTTTTCCATAAACCCTGTCATGCAGGAACCCTACACTTTTCCATAAAGTATTTCGTGTTGACCAGTTCATTCAATTCATTTCCCTTAATTTCTGTGCTTTCCTGTACTCAGGCATGGAAGTCACTCCTGGTTGAAAACGAGGAAATAGGAGGAAAGCCACCAAATTTGTAGTGTTTTATGGACTTTAATGCAATTTTAGGAGGTTGTCAAACCTGAAAAACGAGGAAATCAGCTAAAACGAGGAAAGGAAAACGAGGAAATCAG
>JAHWFP010191525.1:0-32290 GCA_023313725.1 Lithobius niger
GGGTTTTGGAGACGTCTGCAACACGTTGAGACAGGTTACGACAAAATATTTTGTCGTGCGACTAAACGTCTAACTTGGTGTGCGGCCACCCTAAAGTTCAGTGTTACAGGCCTAAATCCTTCATCTTAAGTGTAGCCGCACACCATATAATACAAATGTATCGCGACGAAACGGTTGCGAGACAAAACGACGCATCTGGTGGAGAGACCCCCACCAGACGTATAACTAGAAGGAGCTTTGTTTTGTCGTCGTGAGACGCTTAAATAGGCCTAAATACGTCTCGTGACAATGCCTCATCCGGTGTGTGGCGCTCAAATCATTGCTGTGGTTTTGAAGACGTCTGCAACATGCTGAGGCAGGTTACGACGAAATGTTTTGTCGTGCGACTAAAATTCTGATTTGATGTACGGCCACCCTGGTCTATATTTAACAAGATTCAGTTTATATCGCGCAATTATTCTGCAACTTCAGGCCGGTTCAACGTGGAATATTGCCACAAAGCCTACGAAAAGTACCGACTGGTAATTTATTATAGGCCGTACGTTAAACCAAACTGCTTCAAGGACCACTAAATTGTTTTGAAACTTATCCTATATATTACAGAGTCTTATCTTCATAAATCATCCAGCATTACGCTGCGTTTGAATACGCTGACTCTGTAAACACAAGAAAAAAAAAACCGTGTCACCGTGTACACGATTTTACCGCCGCTAAAATCCATACTGAGCGTTACGGTAAAAAAAAATTAAAAGAAATATGTCTTCTTCGAAATTGCATTTTAACGTAACGACCTTAAAGAAGCACCCTATTCTCGGCCCAGATTTATGGAAGCATAAAATCTGTACCCGTTAACAGTTAAACTTTAACGTGTTTAGCCTAATTTCTTGGTTTAAGGCAATCGTAAAGTTTTATCGGGAATGTAAAGCGAAGGACGGTTCTCGAATGCTCTAACCCTCGACGCTGGGACGCTAAGTGGACAAGAGCGCTTACTGAAGATAAGGGATTTTACTGCAAACAAAAATGGATGGTCGCGCCATTTTGCAAGTTTAGTGCTGTGAATACCGCGATTTGCAGTCGGCAGTGAGCTGAGAATTGGTTAGTTGGTTTTAGTGCTTAACGTAAACACACGCAAATGAGTAGTGAAATTCCCTCAAGGTTATAGTGTGCTGTAAAGCAGTAATTTATTTAAACACACTTCTACTGGATTACGGCACGATCGAAGAAATGGACGATTCCTGCCAACGTCGAGACGATGTCGGGTTGACTTAGGGCCCGTCTAGACGACCTCTCGACATGTCACCACAAATGCGTATTCGAATTTTTCGACATTAGAGCAGAAACAATCTGGAGCAAAACCAACGAGGTTGAAAAAACCCGCCAAGTTTCAACCAATCAAAGTAGTGATATCAGACGAAAAGTGGCTGCCACCAAGTTGCTATAGTAGTTGCGATGCTAATCCCACCGATTAGATTCAGACGTTAAATGAAGATCTACCCCAAAACAAAACTTGTTAAGGATTCCCGCCAAGCTTATCGGCCGTGTGAAGTCGTGATGTCAAACGCCAAGCTCTTTCGCTAAGCTAATCTCACCGAGTAATATAGTTCGAAGGTTAAACGAAATACATGAAAATTGCTTACTACGCAATTTTCATTTATTTCATTTAACGTTCGACGTCTCAATCGGTGGGATTAGTTTGGCGAAAGAGCTTGGCTTTTGATATCACGACTCCACTCAGCCGAAAAGCATGGCGGGAATCCTTCACAAGTTTTGTTTTGGCGTAGATATCAGATCTTTTTGGTCCAAATTAAGGAAATCCATTTTTTTTTTAGCAATTACGAGATGACCTATCTAGTTTTCTGGTCCATTTCTTATCCCACCGATTAGATTCAGCCGATACTTTTATTCTCTGACACTTGGCGGGTTATTTCACCCTTGTGGGATTTGCACGCCACATTTGCTACGGGGCAAGAATCTGGAGAACTAGCATAGCCCGTCGCGTCACAATGAGCATTCAGGCAACACCGAACGAAAACTGGGAAACAACCATGGACGAAATAAAATCCGGGCGAAGCCGAATTCGACTGCTAATCACATATAAAAGAAACTGCCTGCCAGTTTCCGGCTTTTTTCAGTGCAATAAGTACTTTTTTTTGTATATTTTTATTATACTGAACTCTTAACGTCGGATTGGAGGGCACTTCTCCGCCCCCTTCCCTCCCAGGTGCTCTACTGCATGGCTTCAGAAAGTTTTAACTGCTTTTCCGTGGCTCTTATCATCTAAAATCGATTCTCACAAAACCAATCTCCAGTAACGATGAAGGCAAATCAAATTAGCGAAAAATCATATTTCGTTGGATAGCTATATAGCAGAAATTAAGTTTACCGTTTGTGTACCGAGCCTTCGTCCAAGACGGGAGCCAGCTGCAATCGAACGTTGGACAACAGATTGCTTGCGGCACGAATCGGCATGCGGCGAAATTGCTGACCGTCCGAAAATAACAAAATTTTTATGCCTCTGTGATCAATGCTTACCGCGCATTCGCCGCCCAACTTGAACGGGTGAAAAGTAATCCTCTAAACTTTTATGGGTCTCTTTTATGAACCAATTAAATCGTCATTTCACCCTGGGGAACAATAAACTTTGGCCGCCATCTTTACCGGAAGTCAGTGCGTGCGTGCCCCTTTTCCGGTGAAGCCAGCTGAAAAATCAAAACCTGTATTTATTATTCTCTGAAATTGATCAAAAGATGAAACCGATTTAGGTTTAAAAAAGGATACGTGTTTTAATAAAAAAAGTCAGTAAGAATCAGGCGTATCGTGTTTGAAAGGAAAACAACCCGAGTCCCAAAATAAAAGTTTTAAAATGTCATTTTAAAGGTGCGCTCTCATGGCTAGCATTAAGATTTGCCTCCAACTACCAAGCTTCCTGGGTATACCAGTGTTTAAAACACTGTTTATGCCAGGTAAACAAGGGCGTACTCACATTCGAGCATTTGGGGCACGTGTCCGTTTTCCCCTCCCTTTTCCGTTTCTTGCATCTTTTGCCCTTTTTTAAAAAAACCGTTTTAACTTTTTTTTGCCCTTTAGGTAGATCAATTGTGAAGAACAACCATTAAAACAAAAGTAAAAAACAGTTTGAACAAAGGCTTTTCGAGGATTGAATAATGCTGATTTTCCCTTTTTTGCCCTTTTCCTGCCTTTTGCCTCTTGGGGCAAGGAGACACCCCCAACAAAATTCCCTGGCGCACCAGAGTGTACCAAACCGCGTTTCTGTCAGTCATGTAGGGACATCGTACGTGTTAAGGTATTTCTGTCCCACCAGGGCAGCTGTCTTGCTGGAATCTTTGGTGTAAACATAACTTTGATGTTTACTCCCGAAAAACAAATGGTTCTCAAAAAAATGTGTTCAATTGCTCCTTTTCTGCAAGTGTGCTCCATCCCCTCTCTTTCTAAAAGTCTGCATGCGCCCCCGAAGGTAAATAATGAAACAATTAGCCACCCAGGCAGTCTAGCAATTTTAATTTTTTTTCCCCCAAGAGATGCTTGGGGTAAGTTTTCCAATGACACTAAAACCGGAGCGGAAAATAGTCACGCATTTTTTTTTTAAATCATGTAATACGATTGTGACTTATAAACCTTTGGGTAAACTTAAAATCTACCCCAAAACAAAAATTGTTAAGGATTCCCGCCAAGCTTTTCGGCCGTATAGAAGTCGTGCTATCAAACGCCAAGCTCCTTCGCCAATCTAATCCCACCGAGTAAGAGTTCGAAGGTTAAATGAAATATATAAAAATTGCTCACTGGTCCAGTATTCATCCTGTACTGCATGAATTAACTTCCTGACGGCTGAAGAAAAATGAAGACTCTTATACATTTAAAATCCCAGACGTACGTGTGCTCTGAATCCATTGCGCACTGGTGGGCACTCCACTATGTGCCACATCAGTCTAGACACGAATAGAGCACAACCAGGACACATTTCGTGTATTTTATCACTCACAAAGTACACAAAGTGTGATCACAGGACACAAATCGCATGGAGGCTAAGCTGATACACGGAGGTGTGGACTATACATGAGCAAAATAAATACGAATGCAAACCTAATTACGTTGCCTTTTGGACTTACATATCAGACTGCCTAAGCGGGGAATTGAACCCACGCCCTTCGAAACCAAAGGCCTAAGTCCTAACGCTGACCCTAACACTGACATGGCCTCAGAGGTTGGACTTAACGTCTTTGGTTTCAAAGGTCGTGGGTTCAATTCCCCGCTCAGCCAGCCTGACATTTAAGTCTAAAACGACAACGCAAATAGGTTTGCATCCGTATTTATTTCAACCCATTTGGCTTTCCGTCATATTTAAACACTATACCAGTCTGTGTCTTCAGAGTGTAGGTCAGTCTCACGATTCGAGCATGAATTCTCTTGGTTTAGAGACGAGGACTAACCACGGGCAGTGCTTACTCGCTTTGCTCGAAGTCCCCGGGGACCCCTATCAAACTCGCGCTTATGAAAACGGTAGCCCAAAATTCTATCTCGCATGAATAAATGTATTTAAAAAAAAAGGGTAATCCAGAAATAGGCCAGCGGTAGTTTTGACGCGCTCCCAGCCGCGAAGCCATGGTGCAAGAAGAAAAGAGAGGAACAATTTTTCTAGGTAGTTCCCTTCGGAAACTCCAAGGATCTTTTACATACTACACTCGGCATGACCACGAGGCAAACCAGGGCCCTTCTATTCCCAAAATAAGCCAGCAACAAAAAATTCTGCAATAGAACCCTTGATTCGAGTGAAACAGCAGCGATTTGTACCGATAAACAAGTTCTTCAACAAGTCCCTGACGTAATGCCTTTATCCACGTGGCCTCTCATCCCCCTACGAGTTATTTCTGTTTGTTGTGCAGGATTGACGCTTTTGGCTTATTTCCCGATTTCCTTTATATTACAATAAAGACGATTTTCAACATTTATGTATACGTTTGATGTAAAAAGTAGGGTTGACAGGTTTTTGCCACCAAGTGGTTAAAATCTGTTTTTCCCAGGGTTTTTACCGTCCCGGCAAAAACTGTTTTTGCCACGTTTTTCCGCCCTTTGGCCAAAAATTTGGCAAAACTATACTTTAAAAAAAAAAAAAAAAAAAAATGTGTGCCCTGCAATAGGCAAATATTGGCAAATTATAAAAGCTACCCTTGAAAACGTCACATCGTTTACTTTGAAAATTCATACTCACTTCTTACTTACCAACACGAGCATTAAATTGCTCTGGCTGACTTTAGGCTCAAAGAAATTAATTAAAAAAACAAAAACCTTTCATACGCTTATTTTCACGGTAAAAGATATTTTTCTCCCAATATCTAGTCTATGAAAATTTATGCAACCGAGTGTCGAAAATCTGCATAGATATTGTGAGAAGAATATCTTTTACTGTGAAAATAAGCGTATGAAGCGGCTCGCTGGTTTTTGCCAGTTTTAGCCGGTAATAACCGGAAAAAAAACCGGTAAAAAACATGTTTTCGCCACTGTCCCGGCAAAAAGCTGTTTTTGCCGGCAAAAACCCAACCCTGGTAAAAAGTAGAATTTCTATTAACTTTCGTAAAAACAGTGATCTCTTTTCAACTCGCCAAGTAACCGATCTGCTTACTAAAGTGTGCGCGGCTATCTTGAGTTTGTCGCAGAACGAACACAGATAATCGAATGTACGTTTTTGGCAGCAGAGTGCCTTGTTGATATCCAAGATGGTTACAAAAACAATGGCGGCCGTTGATTAAAGCCGCCCCCTCCAGGAAGACGTAGTCACTCGTAAAATACTTCCAGGACTCAAGATAGGACACAATAGGAACGAATCCTGTTTATGCGTTGTACAACCTAAAGTTGCTAAGGATTAAGGAAAGACTTCACAAATGCAGTTGATATCGGGTACTGGGTAGTAAACTTTAGTATGCCTTGCCAGCAGAAACGAAACCTATTAATGTAATTAGCCAAAGCCCGTGATTCTAACGACGTGAGACTATTGCCTGCAAATGCAGAGTGCGCAACGTTTATGTATCTGTGATGGCTTTTCGCTGTGATAAATAATTATTATTTCCTTCCATAGTAGTTAGTCGCTGTTTGTCTGTGTCATGTTGAATCTCACTTTCAGAGGCTTGCTGCAGTGTATCTGGGCGACATAAAAAGCCGTAACACGTGTATTGGGTCATTCAATAAGCCTTAACAGCATCTCTGTAATGTGTGGTGCAGTGGCAACCCGGACCACTGCACTGTGACTGAGGTTGGCGCTAATGACCAAGTTCTCGACGCGCCATTAAGCCTTAATCCCCTTCCCCCTTAATAGCTCCGGCTATTGCTTAGTGATCTCAAATGACGCGATTCTTACGTACGGCTGCCCAACGCTGATTTTCGTTAGATTCGCTCACTCAATCAGCGCACCCCCTTCAGTCGCCAAATGACTCCAGTCTTACTCTAATGGCTTCTTCTTTCGAGTTTTAAAAGGGGCACATTGCGGTTACCATTGCTGCTGAAATATTCCCCTCCATTTTCCTTTTCTCCTCTTTTTCTCCCCCTCCCCTCTTCTCCCCCCCCCCCTTACCTCCCTTGACACAACCCTCCCATGTTTGTTCAACAGAATAACGTTAAAAAAAATATTTCTTCAAGCGATTTTTGATCTTCACCCTATACAGTTCTATCTCGAGTTCTCCGCAGAACGAACACAGATCATCGATTGTACGTTTTCAGTAGCAGAGTGCCTTGTTGATATCCAAGATGGTTACAAAAACAATGGCGGCCATCGATGAAAGCCACGCCCTCCAGGAAGACGTAGCCGCTCACAAAATACTTGCAGGACTCAAGATACACCGCGCACACGATAAGCGTCTAGTAAATATGTTCAGCTTCACGAATTCACCTTTATCGAAATTTTAATTTTTTTGCACCATGTCTAAAAACTACGCTATTCCGTAATTTTATTAACAAAGGTCTTGTGCTATTCTTTTTTTTTTGCTTGTTCACGTATTTTTTCTCGCTTGCGATTGTAATTTTTATTTTAACGATTTTTACAGTTATATATTTCTTAAATGATTTCACATGTATTAGTTTTTTTTTGTATGTTAGAAATTTTTTCCACAGTATTTTTAGTTTTTTCTTTTCTTTTTGCGATCCTCGTGGTCATGCGAGCGCTGCTCTTGCGGGGTGTGGGTTTGTCACTTTCTGTATTTACAGGACTGCCGGTCAGGGTAGCGTGAGAGGCTACCATGCTCCTTTTCAGCAGCTATGGGAACTTATTCTGGACAATCTTTCAGCTCCTACGATGATCGGAGGTTTCCCGGTTCGAATCCCTGGGTTTTTCCTTTACCAGATATATTTCTTCTCTCAAACAAGGCTGGTAAAGTTCAAAATTGAGCCGGTTCAGCCATACGAGCATTATATTGCTTCCGTTAACTTATAATGCTTAAAGAAATCAATTTAAAAAAAAAACCTTGGTAAATTGCGCCAAAAAAATGACTCAACAAGTGAAAATTGCCCAAATGACTCTACCACCAGAAACAACACGGAATCAACCACCTTTAATATACGCGTCTATCGTAATAAAGAGATTGCACATTTCACGTCCAAACAACAACAAAAATAACGGGGGAAAAAAATTAATTTGCTGTATCTCATTTCCGCCGGAGTAATTCGTTCTATTTATAGCACAGTACACGAAAGCAAGCCGTGTTGCTAATTTGTTTCAACCACTGCTGGTTGATGACGCATGCGCGCGTGACGAACAAACTCTAGTGCTAATTACCGCTCGAATTAATCTTTTGTACCGCCGAGAACCAACGCTAGACGGCGCTCCGACCGCAATCGCGTCATACGCTTCCATGCTTTTGTTGACGCCTGAAAACTTGGGATTTTTGGAAGTGACTGGAAATTTTCCGCTTGCTTTGATTTGAGTTTAGAAACAATATTTGGAACAAAATACGTACTTGAGCTAACTTGCATA
This sequence comes from Lithobius niger, assembly GCA_023313725.1. Lineage (NCBI taxonomy): Eukaryota > Metazoa > Arthropoda > Chilopoda > Lithobiomorpha > Lithobiidae > Lithobius > Lithobius niger. Next base: position 7,979 of record JAHWFP010191525.1, read on the forward strand.
AATAACAAAAAGATGGAAGGGAAAAAAAAAACCAGCAATTATGTTTTAACGTTTTAAAGTACGCTTAAGGTGCAGGGGTTTCCGCTATATGCAGGGCGTTTGTTCTGCTACGTGATTGGTTAAAAAGAAGAAGCAAACAAAAGGAAATTTATTTTCATTTCCGTTGTTTTCTCTACCACTAGAGCGATAAGATAAAAACCCTCCTCTTTTTGTAAAAACAAACGCCTGGAAAACAATGGAGTTATCGTTGCACTCAAAGACGCGCGCCATCTTCAAAGAAATAAACAGCGCTCCACAATAGGAAGTTTAAATTTCCTGCAACCTTTTTGTGTTTGCTTTTGTTGCAAGCAAGAGGCAAAGAACGCTTTAAATAAGGGAATTTCTTCTGTAAATTTGTCGCAGTGGTGTTGCCGGTGTGGAAAAAATATGAAAAATAAGAAAATTTGCCAGTGGTAAAAAAAAAAAAAAAAAACGGTGAAAAATACAAGTGTTGGTGTGAAAAAAAGGGAAGGGCCAAAAAAAAAAAAAATGATTAAAAACAATCAGATTATCCTACCTAACTTTGGGTCCGAAATTACGTGCGTATTGATGTCCTTATAGAATCACTAGCTTATCTTTTCATTTGTCTACTTATCGTTGTAACTTAAGAGTCAAAATGGTTGCCACCAAGTTTGGGGTCCGAACCGTGATCCGTCAAGCTTAACTGACAATCACCGTGGTGTCAGTTAAGACTGAGTGATCACGGAACTCGGTGGGAGCCATTTTGGTCCTGGTATCGCTACTTTCTATGGCGAAAGCTTGATGGGGCCCTTTATCCTTATGGGATTTTTGTATGATATCACACCTTTTCGTTGTTTTATGGGTTTGCTTTAGTGAAAGTACAGATTGCGAGCTCCTTAGGAAATTGTAATTGTAAATCGTTTCTTGAAAAGCCTAGGCAAAATCTTAACTTTGGTGTAATTAATGGTCGCTGATTAATTATATTTGCAATAAAGTGACCGTTGTATTATATTAGACTCTAAACTAGAAACAAGTGAGCACGATAAGCTAGTTTAGTTATTTTCGTTAAGTTTTGTTTTGTTAGTGTTTTATTTTATTTTATTTTAACCACATCCGTCGCTGATATGTTTCTAGGACATGTTCATAAAGCGTCACCGATTAAAACCTGTTTAGTCCAGTAGAATTAGCATTTTGCCTGGAACTAATTCAGAAGGAGATGAAACTTGGTATATAATTATGTTCCGAATACCATTGTAAGCTTTCCCGTAAGATATCGTCGAATCTATGCATTTTTTGAAAGGAAGATATGTTACAAAGTTGCTTAATACACTGCTTTAAGAAACTTTCTAACACATCTTCCGTTAAAAAAATGTATAGATTCGACAATACAGTCAAAAAATGCGAAAACGGCCGCCATTTTCCAAGATGGCGGCGGGAGCTCAAGTGGGAAAGGTGGGGAATTTTAGAGGAAGGTTTACAATGGTATTCGGACCATATCTACCAAGTTTCATCTCCTTCTGAATTAGTTCCAGGCAACGTCGAAATTTTAGCTAATTCTACTGGACTGTGTTGTTTTATTTTCAGCACACGTTCGCAACACATAAAAAAAAAAAACGCTGTTTTGATAAATTTTTTCTTAGCTGCAGCTATTAGTAAAACGTTCTTACATGTATTCTAAAACCTCCAAAAACATTTTCTAGACGTGTGTAAAATGTTGACGTTGATTCTAAAACACCTTGTTTCTAAAAGTGTATGCAAGTTTTGAACTTTAGAGACGAGGAAAAGCTCACCGCGGACTGGAGTGAAATTAAAAGAAATAAATCTTCAAAAATTATTAATAAATGCATCCGCTCCGGACCCGGGCTTGACTGGCAATTTGTACATTGGAAGCTGAGCAACACCAGTCCCGTTCTAAACATCTCCGACATGAAGTTAATCTCAACCTGTAGCCGCTGATAAGCCCAACTCTGCCTGTCAAGGCAATGTTTAGGTATTCATTTCCATTAATTATACCCTTAATGAGGCCATTAATTTTGTTGGGCCGCACTGCCACACAGGGAATTCCCGAGCGGTTGACCTCTGGCCTTTTGCATTAGCCCGTGTCGTTAGAATTGTGGTCGACCTGAGCCCGCCCAATCAGATTAACCGCCCTCTATCGGTGACGGACAACAACTGGCAACCTCGGGTGACTTTGAAAATTGGAATTCTTTGATTCAAATCGGTGGACTTTCGCCCGGATAACGGAGGATTATTGGAGACAAATGTTGACACGGAGCTCTTCGAATATTGCCTGTTTTGCCTGGGCTGTAGGTGCACCTTGCTTACACCCTATATGACGATATATGGTAAACTGCGTTTACCTGACAAGCAGACTCACGACTGAAGGCACAACCAGCGTCGATACGTCCGCTTTGAGATTATGGGATGGCAACCGCCACGATGATTTTCATGGGGTACACAATGTTGGAGAAACACAAGTCCGACGAGTAGGGTAAAACACGCATGGCTATACAGTTAAACTGTGATACACTTTGCAAAATTTATCGTGACAAAGACAAAAGTTTGAACTAAGTTTCCGAAAACCTGTTCGATTTTAGAAATTGCTGTTTCCATCATTTTTACATTTTTACAGCGTTCTCAGCAACCTGCTCAATACAGATGCGTTACCTTCATCGCGCAATTACGACAGAAATGATGAATTATGGGATGTGTATCCCAGGACGATATATGGTAAACTGCAATATGGCAATCCTACAATATATTTATTTATTTATTTTATTTACAAAATTATTGTAACTCCCCCCCCCCCCCTATAAAAAGCATGACAACAATTTCTGATTAAAACAACAATTTGACGAATCTCATTCAGGCGAGAGCAGACGCGAGAACGGAACACAACCAGGTGCCGCCATGTTTTTTTTATATGGCGGCGTCTACGGTTGTACCTAGTTCTCGCACTCGCCGCTGCTATCGCCTGAATGACATTCGTGAAATTGTTGTTTCAATCTGAAATTGTTGTCCTGCTCTTTATAGGAGAAGTTACAATAATTTTTTTTAATAAAATAAATAAATAAATAAATACAATGTAGGATAGGCCTTCTGCGAATCTCATCAGATCTCATTCAGACGCGAACCGGGTGTTGGCTGGCGCCATGTTGGCGTTATTGACGTCGGCCAAGCGTCAGAAGGAAGGCAGACTGCGAGGGTTTGGAATGCATTGTTTCTGGTACATTTGTGACCCCCTGCTGACACAGCGAGTTGAAGCGACCCCAAAAATGGTAGCGACTTTTAGACATCTTTAACATCTAGGGTTTAAATACGAGTTGGATATGGCTCCGTAAAGTTAGCATCAGGATTTCCCATCACTCTCTGGGAAGAACATCAATGGTATGTTTGGTGCAACGTGTATTTTGGCCTATAAATGTGTGATTATGCCTAAATTTGTGATTAGGCCTACATTTATGAAATCAGGCCTACGTTCGTGAGATTAAGCATATTCACATGTAGACCTACATATGTAGGCCTATATATGTACATACTCACATGTAGACCTACATTGATAGACCAACACGCAATATCTTCATCGACAAGTATTTTTACCGCCGATTTCGATCCAAACCTGATAGTATCGGCCCCGCCGATGTCAATATCGGTCAATCTAAAACTACACCATGTTAATACATTTGAAAATTCCACTCTCTGTACTCATCAAAGTTAGTTTTTTAAGTTTCTTTCAGCTCACTATATAGTCTGAAAGGATTTTTTTCCAGTGTGGAAGGATTTTTCTCGCACACTTCTGCAAACGTCAATGACTTTCTGCAGTGTGAAAAAAAAAAAACAATCTTTTTTTTTTTAAACTCTACTATGCTAATGAGCGCTGCAGGAAAAAAAATGTTTTAAGCTCCACTCGAGAAAAAGTAAAATCGATAAAAGTTTATTCTTTGTTCGTTTCTTCGTAATTGAAAAGTAATGAGTTTTTATCCAAGATATGGAAGAAGAGAAAAACGACTTTTTGTCGAAAAGGCTCTAATCTCAGAAGAAATAGATGTTAAATTATAATAATAACACCTCGTTTCAGAAGAAATCACTGAAGCTGAGTAATAATTACTACAATACCGTACATTCACAACTGAATTTAATTAAATCATTGAATTTTCTTTTTAACGGTAACTGGCTTGTCCATCCGTCAAGATTTGACGGGAATTTAAAATGCGCTCACCCGGCCTTCAGTTAAAAAGTAAATGGACTAATTTATGAGGTACTATCTCAGCCGGCCATAATTTAATTTCGCTCTGTGGGGCACATGACCTTCTACAGGCCGCCTCAAAATCTGGCTTGTCATAATAGTGTAACCATTCTGATGCTACCACATCTAAAACAAAAACGAACGCGATTGATACTTAAGGTAACGTTTAACTGATACAAAGTTAAAGCAGCAACGGAACGCAAATAAACTTTCCTGTAAGTTTTCACATACCGCAGCAGTGTTGCTGTACTGTTTAGTCCACGTGAAACCTTATTGTTTTAATTATTTTTACTTTTCAACACAACAGATCAGCTAATGATTGGTGCATTCTAATTGGCTAAACGACATCGCTGGAAAATGTTAAAAACTAATTGCCGTAGTGTGCTTATTAAAGAAAATTTAAAATTAGCCAACAGCGGAAATTATACACTAGAAATGTCTATTTATATTAGTGTGCTTATCACAGCCGCTCTACTGGTAATTCAGGTTCGTGCTAAATCTTGAAAGCATGGAAATCGTCCTGGAAAGTAATATGGAAATTCCATTAATTTCAAATGGCCGAAGAGCCTGCCGTGATACCTTAACAAATTTTGTATGGGGCAGATTTCGATTTTTCATCCAGTCACTCTGAGAACAAGTAAAAGAATTTGTTGGTTGGATGGGCAAAATTAAAATTCCTTTGATTTTGAGTGTTTATTTTTCGGTAGGACGAATAATATATATGGCGTAAAGTAATAACTGGTGATCTTATTTTTGAACTGGATAATAAAAAAAATTTTTAATGAAATCTTTCATCATAAGGAGCATTCATCCAATACCATTTTCTCGCTCACGCTGAAGTTATGCGGCGTAAGGGCGCGTTTACGCAAAAAGGTCTTCTCGCTTTCCGAAAGCTATTTGCTAGTCAACCGTTATTTATTTGTGGTTAGTTTCCCGTTGCTACTAAATGAATGCAGTAATACATAACAAATTGTATGTATTATAAATAACAACACGGATAAAGAACGAAGTGCTACAGTAATTTTAAACATTGCTACAAGATTGTTGTCATTTCACGCTATTTCCAAAATTTGCTATTCTCCCTCAAAGTACAGCTTCTAGCAACGATCAAACGTCGGTAGAATAAATAGCTTCTCGCAGCGAGAATTCAAAATCCAACATGGCGTCCATTTCGTGGCCATCGAATCGAAGACAAGCCATCGAATGCCGGTATACAAAAAACAGTCCGTCGTCTTTTACTGCAGCAAAGATTGTTTTCTTGTTGTTATAAATCGACGCTCGAATGTTGCAAGCATCGTACGCCGTGTCACGAGGCACAAGGAGAACATTTGCGTGTGCGTCGTTGCCATGGTTACCAATACGTAAAGTCAACTCGAAAGCCGCATACTCCGGTAAAGGCGAGAAGCAGCCATCAGATTTAGTATTGATGAAGTAAAAGCTAGTGAGCGAGAAAACTGTCGTTGCTTAACGAGCCCTAAGGGTGCATAGAGGAACTCACTCCCCTTTGCATTCTCGCAGCTAGAAGCTAGAATTCCAACATGGCGTTGGTTTTAGCTCTGTCGACTCGCAACGAAAACGGTCAATAATGTGAGTTCAGAAACCACCAGGACAATTTTCCGGTGGAATGAATTCTTTAGCTTATTGTAGCGGATTGTGCGAATGCAAGCTAGAGAGCAGTGACACGACGTAGTATTACTGTATATAACTCTATGCTGGAGCCTTAATGGGTTAGCTGCAAGAGGCACTGCGGAGGGAAACAGAAGGGCGTCATACTGAAGCCGATGCTGTGAAGAGTGATTTCTTAGACCTAAAACGCGCGATTTTTGTTGTTGGAGAAAACAACGTTATTTTAAGCCTAAGAAATCCGCTCTTCCGTTGTTTTTCCCTCCATTTTTATGTAGTGCACCTTGTACTTATGCCCTCCAAAACCCATGCTAGTGCCAATATGGCGGCAAATGTCACTGCTCTATATATTTACTCAAACAATGTCGAATTTAGCAGCTAATCCATGGTAGCGTAGTTACCATGGCAACGACAACTATGCAATAGCAATTAAATTCTAGCTACGGGAATAGAAATGCGAGTCGACGTTGCGTCAACGCGCCCAAACTTTAACCAGTGCTTTAACATTTCACCGGCTCTAGCTTTTGTCACAAATTCAGCTGTGCAATGCTGTACAGTTTTCAAACCGTAAAATTCGGTAGGCCTCCCTTTAGGATTGACGTGCTGAGCGCAACTTCTAATGGCTAACTGGGTATAGCACGGGGTGGTCCAGAAAAAAACTGACAGCCCAACATTTTCCAAGTCCAACTTTTCTAGTCAGCATTCCTCAGAATGAGGAGAGGACAGAAACCAAAGCTAATGAAACGGGAAGATTCTGTCCTCTCCTGGGTCTGAGAGGTGCTAACTAGAAAAGTTGGACTTAAGAAAATTTCGGGTCGTCAGTAAATGTCGCGGATAAAAAGTTACGCCAATTTTTTTTTGTAAATTTTTCGGAACCTTCCAAGTGGATCTATCTTCTAAATGGCTTCTAAGTGGCTACCTGGGTAAAAGTTTGTTCGAAATGTAGCGGATAAAAAATAATAAAAATATGCCAAATTTTTGTAAATATTTCGGATCCTTCTATTTTCTGTATTCATTTATTTTACAAATTTCTCAAAAGACGGTTAAAGGAAAAAAAAACTGTCTATTTTTCAATTAAAGAGGACGGAAAGCCATGAGCTCGAGAAGGGCTAAAGCTAAATAAATACGGATGCAAACCTATTTACGTTGCCTTTTGGGCTTAAATGTCAGACTGCCTGAGCGGGGTATTGAACCCACGACCTCTGAAGCCAAACGTCCTACCGACGCCTTATATACTGCTGAGCCGAAAAGGTCGTGGGTTCAATTCCCCACTCAGACAGTCATTTGGACATTTAAGTCCAAAAGGCAACGTAAATAGGTTTGAAATGGGATTATTATTTTTTTAAATTAACACCAGCTTTTAGACTGTATTAAAATCGTGGGTTTTGAGGAGTTCACTTCAGAACATCGACAATTATCGGAGCCCAAACTTCGAGTCCAAACACAAACCTAAACTTTTTTATGCAGTAGGTTGGACCACGAAGTATGACGTAAGACAAGTTACAGTATATTGAAACCGTGCATTTGCTACCATTTTGGTTTTTTTAAAAGACATTCGTGATTTTAACTACAAAAACTTAATACAAGTTATCAAAATTACAAAACTGCAGATTTAAGAAGCACAAATTGTCGTCTCCCTGGAGTATTACCTGCGCGCAATTTGACATCTTAGAAGCCGGTTACGCTGCCTTACTTAGAGCCCAGATCTGAATTCCGTCAGTACAGTCAAAATAAACAAAAACGAAACGCCTTACAGGACATACGTCTTTTTTGCTATTTTTTTTTTTTTAATATATATTTTTGTTTTTATTCTGGTCTCATCTGGACATCAGCTTGGCCCCCTGCCATGATTAGAGATTTCTCAGATCGAAGCCCCGTGTTTTTTCCTTTTACAGACCTTTTTCCTCTTAAGGAAATGTCGATTCGGGTACCAAATTCAGCCGGTTCATCAATACGGGCCATTTACTTCTAAGCCTCTAAGAAGTTTATAAAAAAAAAAAAAAAAAAAACACACATGGCGGGTAATTTCCCAAGAGCTCACACTCACGTTTTATTATTGTTTTTTTTTTAGTCCCTTCGTTAATTCCAATTTCCACGATTAAAAAAAAAACTAATTTCGCTGCTGGACCTCCGGTACATTTCATTAGGACACCGTGCAATAATTTACTAAAGGTAAAAATTGCAATTTGGCAAAAATCCAGAATTTTTCTGCTCCGCATTATGAAAAAAAAAAAAAAAAAAAAAGAAGAAACGAAGAAAAAATGACCACTTCCTTTTCTCGTCACCCTCTTGGTCAGCCACGGATTAATATTTGAAGTAAGGAAACTCGGGTAATGAACGTGCGGTTGCTGCTATTGCTAAATTATATAAACCTAAGTAATGCTTCGCGTGAGTGAGCTTCCATAAATAACGAATAACTCAGCCCGCCAAAAAAAAAATAATGATTTTTCTTTTCCTGTTTTTCTTAGATAACGTTAAAAAAAAAAAGATCGATTAATGGAATGAAACTGAGACTGTAATTTTCGCAAGCTATGGGCGGTTTGGAAAAAAACGAGAGAGCTCATTAAAGGGACGTTGTCTATCACAGAATATATCTGTTCTATAAACAGATCCGATTCACTTGAAAGTTACCAGCAACTTCTAGATGATAGATTAGATAAATGGGCGGCTGGCAATAAAATGAAGTTTCACCCAGCGAAATGTGTTGTTCAACGTGTTGGCAAACGCAAGGCTGTTTATTTTCACTATCACTTGTCTGGTCATCAGTTGCAAGAACATAACGTCGTGAAAGACGTGGCTATCCTTGTTGACAACCAACGTAAGTTCCATAATCAGGTACAACAAGTTGTAAATAATGCTCGGAAAAAGTTTTTTATTCTAAGGTATTTGTTCGAATCGTGGACACTTACGAAGACAAGACGAGTGCATATGACGTTCATCCGACCAAAACTTGAATACTGCGAATACGCCTGGTCACCCCATTACAATGGTGATATTTACAGGTAGCAACAAGTTCATATAGAGCCGTCACCAGGCACTGTTCTTCACTGAAGGGCTTGACCGGACAACCCTTGTTGATAGGCGTTTATGAGGTGACGTATCAAGACTCGTCAAATTCTGTCTGGCGAAGTCATTTTGCCTGTCGGTCGGTTTTTTCGACGGTCGGCTGTCAAGCAACCCATAGGACACAGGATGAAGTTGACACAACCACGAATCCGCACCATTGTTGGACAGTCTTATTTCACTGTGAGAGCCATTAATTCTTAGAACTCACTCCCAGAAAGTGTTGTGACACCACCTTCAATTCAACGAGCAGTTGGAAGAGACAACATGATATGAATCAGTGTTAAAGTGTTTTTGTTGCACGTTTTGTTGTTAACCGGTTACATAAGCTTGCTTTTTTCCGGTACTAATTTAATTTAACTTAATTTAATTTTAACTTAATTCAATTTAATTTAATTTAATGCTATCAGATTCAGTCACTTAATGACCGGAGCTTAGATGCATTCTAAACCGTATTTAATTATTAAATGTTACGCCTTATTAGTTTTGTACAGTTATGGTAACAGGCTATAACTGTACAATAATTGTTAATACTAGCTGGACCCGTGCATGCTGCACGATGGTTGCATTTCCCGGAGTTAGCTTCTCCCGGAGTTAGCTTCTCCCGGAGTTTTGTCGTCTTAGGAAAGTAACTAGTGTTGTCAATTTCGTCCCCCTCCCCACCAGCACACCTCTGCCCCCTTCCGTGCCCCCGACACCCCCACACACCACTGGATCCCTTCCCAGACTCCCCCAGTGTGGGGTGTGTATCTCCACGGCACTCCACGTGTTCGGTGTTTGGTTTTAATGTATCTCCCCGCATACGCCATTCCCCTCAGTGAATCCGCCCCCCTCCCCTGCTAATGTTATTTCTCTCCCTCCTAGTCGTCGTTCTGCTTTTCTCCCCCTTCTCACCCGTCCCTGGCTAGAAAAGTGGGGATATTCCCACGGATATTTTAGCGTAGCCGCGGAAAAGTCACAATGAAGTTTCATTGACGGCTAAAAACCCAAACCCTATCATTGAGAAAGCCAGCATTCAGTATAGGCAAGTTAATCCACTCATCCACGAAAGTCAAAACGCCGACAATGCCACATTCTGCAACAAAAGGGGACCCATTGGGGTTATAATTGTTGCAATTCTAATTTTTGTTCATTTACCGAGTGTCAACGAGTATTGTTGCTGCTTACTTTGAAACAATTCAGCTCAGCTCTGAAAGCCTGCTTCTGCGAAACAAATAAGATGTTTTATCGTCAATATAGCTCCCAATTTCGAGGCTTGTAGAGCCTGTTTTCAAGACCTGTTTAACTGGTTTTAAACTCTACGGGTTTAGCTGAAACACGGGTTTTTTTTTTCATTTTACCCATTAATTATGAATTGTTTTAAACAAAAGTTTGCTATGCATAATGCGTGCACCAAGAATTATGATGCACCGTAGCAAAGACATCACACGTGCAAGAAGAATGAAGAAAAAAACGTTGCTTTTAATTGTAACGATGAAATTTAATTGTTGCTGATGATGCTGCGGAAGATGACACTGATCCTACAGCGATTACGGTTTTAATACAGTACCACCCAAAACCAAAACTGGTATAAAAACCCGCCAAGTTTCCAAAAACGATCATCCGTTGAAGGATAGTGATATCATTCAACCAGGAAAAGGTCGCCAAGGTCAATCCTGTTAGCCAAGTTAATCGCACCGACTAATAGTTAGAAAGTTAAATGAAAACTTGAAGATTGATACTCGCTGTATCAATCTTCAAGTTTACATTTAACGTCCAAAGTATTATTGGGTGAGATTAACTTGGCTAACAGGATTGACCTTGGCGGCCTTTCCCTGGTTGACTGATACACTACCTTCAAAATCCGATCGTTTTTGGAAACTTGGTGGGTTTTTGTACCAGTTTTAGTTTTCGGTGGATATCACAACTTTCATAGGACTATGAACGCACATAAGGTTTCACCGTCTATCTTCCTCTGTACCTTTTTTTAGAGAAATTTTATTTCTATAAATTTTCACGTTTGTAATTTTCAAATTTACCACTGCCAATTAGCCGTTAGATTAGCCAAATTGACACGACTTAGTTTATTGTATGACCATTCTTCACATGCTTAAGTTGCTTCAATCCCATTTTTGCTGACAGTGGCTAACAATAGCTGATTTCGTTCGGCTTCGCTCACTCAATCAGCGCATCCCCTTCAGTTGTTTTGTTTATCCCTGTATCTTCCCCTTAATTTTTCAAGATTTCGTCCACATTTAGTCATGCAGAAACCCTCGAAGGTCGCTGTTACTAAAATTTAGTAGATAGTATACTGTGGAGCAGCGACAACAGAGCCATCTGGTCGCGAGGCTAGCATCTGTAGCCGGTTGCTGAGGTACGTGCAAGGGGCACTGAACGCACATGGAGGTAAAAAAAAAACAGCATCTTTAGAGTGTATGCTTCACAGTGTAAGCGATACCAGAGCCGAACACTAAGAACCACACGTCGTTTATAAATACACTTTATGGGGGTTTTCTTGTTTCACTTATTTTAAGAAATTTTACTTTACGTCTGTCTCTGTACGCTTTAACGTTTTTGTGCTTTAATTCAACTGGGACCCATTCTTCCAGTTGCTTTTCCTATAACATCGCTCTCCTCGATTCCCACTTCCCCTTGTTGAATAGAGTTATTTTCAAACGCGAATTGCACCAACGCCGTGAGGCTGGGAAAAAAATAACCACAGCACATTTTCATAACAGCGGGCGGACCACTAAGTCTCGCACTAAACGAATTAACGAGACTATAACTCAAGGATTTGTTAACAGAGTTAACCAACCATTCTGTGCTGTCCGAATGTGAGTTAGACCTATAAGGCACTAAATCGTACCAGGAGATGTTCGTGTTTAAAGTAGGCCGCCACAATCTTGACTGAAAAATTGCTAAGGGGTGTGGCTAACGACTTAATTTGTACACAACCGCTCAAATCTTGCTGTTTGAAATATTACAAATTAATGTGGACGTAGCAGTATTCTTGACCCCCTTTTCTGTTGTCAGATCGTGTTTTATACACGTACACAGATGAAGTGGTTGTGGTGGAAGGTAGAATTTACTTCCGACCAGTATGAGGTGGCGCGATAATCGATAATACGATAATATCGCGATAAAAATTGGCGCGGATTATCGCATCGCACTTTTTCTCATTCATCGAATTATCCTGCAAACCCTAAAGCTTAAATTGTCATATCTCGGAAACCGTAATAGCTAGAAACAAGTGGTTTGTGGCGTTGCGTGTGGAATTAAAAGGGCTCTCCAACCAAGTGTGCGATACTGTTGCTGTAGCCACTTTAGGTCGTTGGAGAGTTGGTTTAATGCAAACAATATTTAAGCATCAAGTCAGAGCACGAATACTAAATTGTTTCTACATGAAGAACAAGTGATGGACACTGGCGAGTGCATTTTCATGTCTACTCGCCAAAATGGCGAGTGCCACACAATTCACATACGTGAAGGTTGTATTGTTGGCTTCAACTAAGGTTTTATTTTTGATTGACAAAATTAAAATGGTTATTCCAGCCTCAAAATTTGTTTTATCACGATACTATCGATTATCACGATAATTTTAAAATTTGTATCGGGGATAAAAAAAAATCTATATCGTGCCATCCCTACCGGCCAGAGTGGCACCTACGAATTTGTTAAAAGATGGCTTTAATATAAAATTTTCGGTTTTAGCAGCCTTTGAACCTTAGTCTTTAAACTGGGAGACAACAACAAAAATTACAACTATACCGTGTATGTCCGTAACATTATTTACTTACAACATGCAAAAGACACTCATTACATTGCTGGAAGGACATTCCGCCATATTGGTCACAACCTTATTTTCTCAATGGGCTCACTATTATATAACCTCAGTGTTCTCCCATACTCCCACTGACAACAATATTGGACCACGCATTTCCATGTGGCGCCCCAATTATGGACCATCCTCTTAGCAGGAAAATGTATAGGATCTTACCCGTTTCCCGAGTGCTGAGCTCTAACAATAACGAGGAGGCGCAGCGATGTATTGTTGGGCTCAGCATGAGGGAACGGGCAAAATGTAACATTCCGAAACCAACAATTACTTCGACATTGTTTCAACAATGGTCTAAAGGAGCGTTTTAGCTTTTTTTCGGAGGGGAAAACTCTTACCTAAATACAAGAACACGTCTAAACGAAATCCGGATTTATACCAAAATACACTGAATACCAAAAAATAAACACTCACCACTTCATCACACAAATAAATACTGATCACCACGAAATTAAAATTGCTTAACGAAACGGACATTAGCTGAAAACATTATATAATATAATAATATAATAATATATAGAGACGATGCTCGAGGCATCCACCCACCCAAATTCCCCGGCGGCAGATGTTAAGTGGAAGAAGTACCACCATTATTACAGTTGTTTTTCGCCGCATGAGGGAGGAAACCGGAGTACCCGGAGGAAACCCCCGTGCAACGGGCGGGAAACAACCGGAGAAAAACCCGTACATATACACTTCCCATCGCCAGGATCGAACTTGGGTCTGTACGAAGCCAGAGATGTACACTGGGACCAGGACGCCTATCGAATCTGACGCCCCAGTGCTCGCAGCTACCCGTGCACGGGATTAAACAAAAAAAAGGAATGACGATTCTATATACGAAATCGCCAGACTTGTTATTCTTAGGTGTCCACAATGTTAGTATTTCTTCGGAATTTCCTAGCGAAATTGTTCCTCTCAGTCACGAGATAACCTTAGCAGTTGAAAAGGACGTTAATTCGACAATACCCATTTTTTCACAACGTTGGCACCATGGTATTTGTTCGTTTATGCTAAAACTACTTACTCACGACAGCGAATAAAATTATTCCTATTCTAACCTATATGAGCATTTGCTTGCTCCAAATATTAAAATGGCCCGAAAAATTGAATTTTTTTAATGTCGTTGAATGTAATTACTTTCAAGCTTTCGAGGTTTATAAACCCGTATGATTTAAGCCTCTAAAAGTGAGGTCTAACGCCGCAATACGGAGAAAAATAGCCGCAAAAAAACATGAGAATATGTTGGGGAGGAGTGCTTCCCCCTCAACTCTGACAACTAACCTAATAAACCAATTTAGCTAACGAAGGTCTGAATCGAAGTCGTGTTGCAGATCCAGTTTGGAGGTGTCGGATTTGGTCTGGAGTTTTAGCTTTTAAGTGCGCCTCAAATGGTCTAATTTGAAATTCAGCGACGGCGATGGTCGAACTCAACCAGTGGTGCATTAGTATGGATTTTCGCTGGCGTGAAGCAAACAGGAAACAATATAATCGGATCACGGCAAACTCATTGAACGAGGGCTGAAGTGTTCGCGCAATCGGTCACGTCTAGTTAGCGCTACTCAAGACCTGACACGATGCCTGCCGACCGTTGGGACAAAAGTTGCGTTCGAAAAATTGACTGTTTGGCCTCAAATTTGGAATTATTTATTTTTTTGCTAAGCGCAAATTGTTGCGAAGTTAGCCCAAAAATTTAGATCTAACCTCACAAATGTAGGCCTAGTCACAGCTATTTAAACCGAATCCCATATGTATTAGGCCTAATGTCGAAAATATAGGCCTATAAACGTTTTGCCCAAAACTAATTGCTAAAGTATCCGCGGCCTATCTTGAGTTCGCCCCAGAACGACACAGATAATCAATCGTATATTTTTGGTAGCAGAGTGCCTTGTTGATATCCAAGATGGTTACAAAAACAATGGCGGCCGTCAACTAAAACTGCCCCTCCCAGGAAGACGTAGCCGCTCATAAAATACCTGCAGGACTCAAGATAGGCCGCGGACACTATAATCAAGACCATAAAATTGCAATCGGATTTATAGTGCTCAAATTTTTGCGCCATTACTCAGGAGCTCAGATTGCACCGTCGCCACCATTATTTTGAGCCCAGCATATGCTGATGGGTTCTGTTGCACGGGATTTATACAGTCGAGACCGGTGGAAACGGTGCGACTGGTATTCGGTTACAGCCGTGCCACTTTTCAGCCGTATGAAAACACGATATTGCACATCACAACCTGAATTCCTTGTCTTCCTGTTTGCGAATAAAATTCAAATAAATATTAGCACAACTGTAATTTTTAAAAGGGGTGAAACGCAATAAATTTCCACACTTCCTGATTCAAATGAAAATATTGTTAAGACAATATGTTGCGTAAAGTAACTAATTCCGAACACTTCCGGTTTCGGCGAAACGAAAAATCGAATCCCCTTTTTCAAGCAATCTCCTTCTTTCGTCATGTCATTAGTGTTGCCACATTTTCCAGACAAAAAGATTTTTTACTCTAATTTTTTTATTTTTTTATTTTGTCCGCGGCCTCCATTTTAACAAATATAAAGCGCTCTAGCAATACACGAAAGCGGTTCTCTCATTCAGCACTAAAGCGCTTCAAAGAAGCGAAGCACGCTGTTTTTATTCTTTTTTTACAACTGTGCATCCCTAAAGAAATTAAATCTTATGAGGAAGGCGAAATTATGATTTTTATACATCTGCAGATATGCGATGTTGCAAGACAACACTGTTCAAAATAGCTTCTCTGTTTTTACATTCAAATTTGTGATGCCTTATATTTTTTTCGTAGCCGTACCACTTCATTTTAGCTTCCACCCGCTCTGTATACAGTTACGTTACTATCCTAACCGTACGGTCCTGCATCACGTTAAAGCAAAAAGGAACGTGATAAAGCACTTGGGTTATTCTTGGCTGAAGAAAGATTTCACGCAACACCGTTACTGCCTTTAGTTGTAGTTCTAACATCATTTCTTACGACCAGTTGAATGGAGTCATGCCTGTTCCAACTTTGCGGTTACGATAATGAAGTAAATACGACTGCTCAGTTAGATAAGTACGTGGGTAAACGTTTAGGACATGACCGGGATAATGTTCAATTCTAAACTGAAATAAACTTATGTGTATTAGGGAAATATACAGCATAAACAAGCCTCCACACCAATTGTTGTTGTTGTTGTTGTTGCTTATTTTTAGGGAGCATGGACCCAAACTGGATTATCTGCCCCACGACGATGGAGACGGACAATTTAGCTGTAGAAATCCAAGCGGAAAACATATGATCTTTAGACCGGCAACATACAACGGCACATTCGCTATAGCTATACAGGGGGCACCGGATTAAAATGGAAATAAAAAAACAATGGCAACTTTTGTGAAGCCGATGCTGTGAGACCGGCTTTCTTAGGCCTAAAAAACGTTGGTTTGTCCAGTCCGTCACGCTGCGAAACAAACATTACTGGTAGTAAATCGGAAAATAAAAGTTTCCAGCCGCTACAAATTGCAGGAACTGTGAAGAAATAAACATATCGCATATTTTCGACCTAAGAATTCCACTCTTACAGCATTGGCGTCATCAAAAAACGCCATTCTCTTTTACCGCCATGTTTATCCACTCCAGTGGCCCTTGCAGCTATTCCTCAAAGACTGGCTTCAGCATCTGAGGTATACCTGCAAGGGGCACTGCAAAGGGTATAATAATAATATTGCGTTATTTCTCCTGTTCTATACAATATTTTAGCAGCATCGTAATTGCTATCCAATGGCTATGCCCGGCCCTTTAACTTCTGCTGTTTTCTCTAGGTTTATTCCACTATTTAGATCTAACGTCGTATGATCTTTCTAACATTTAATAGGGGGATGTATTTTGACCCCGGGGAGTTCGTTTTTCGGGTTTGGGGCGTTAAGCCTATTTTTAGGCCTATTTCCTTTTTTAGTTCTATTTCAATATCGCTGTATTCATTACACAATTTTTGCACATATTCAACCCGTTAACACTAGGACTCCCTCATTTTTGACGAGTTTTCAGCTAGTACATATTAATATTGCGTTGCAATAATAAAATGACAATAACAAAATGGCAATAAAATGGCAAATGGCAATAATAAAATGATGTCAGGACTACAAAACAGAAGAGTACGCCACAGAATCGTTTTGATTGATTTGATCTAATTTATTACGGCGCATTAATCTAAGGAGATTATCAGCCCCAATGAGAAGGAAAGTAGACAACGAGAGGGACATTGAAAGGCGCGGCCTTTTCACCTTTCCAACTCCCAGATGCAGCGACCTAGAATTTTCCAGCAATATAAAGAAAATAGCGGCAAATTAAAAAAAAAAAAGGAACAACATCCGCAGCAGCGCCGCGAATTTTCATAACTAAAACGAGATAACGTGACCCACATCAGCCTATTGGATGACGGAGAATCGGGAACGTGGATGCTGTGTTTAGAATATCGGCAACGCTATCGAAAGGGTTAACCGCCGCCTTTAAGCTGGATAAATCCAAGCGGACAACCCAGGATCTTCGACGTGTCAACGAACCAAATCCTTGGTAACAAAGCAGCACAACAATGCTGCCGGCTACTGCCGTAGATTAATGAGGTAACTAAAGATATCGCATCTTACCACTTCCTATAGCCTACGCCGGGTCCTGGCGATGTTTGTGACTAAACTAATACGTCTCATATTGCTTTGCCGCCCTGCTGCTTGGCATGCAAAGAATTAACAATGTCAGCTATCAAAAGGTAATGAGCGATATCTTGATAACTTTTTAATCTATGCTACTGCTTGCCCTTCTTTAGCCATCCAGGACGTACACAATCCTTAACTCCAGAATAAACGTGGGGCATGAAGCCTCAAACAATGAATGACATTTTCTGATTTAGCCCCTGCGGCGCTCCCGTCGGGCCTATCGTATGAAGTAATGCAGCTGTTCGAACCTTGAGGGCTCATGTGACTCTACATCTGACGGTCTGATCACTCAGTGCCATAAGGAAACATTACGTCCATTTTCTGGTCCCTTTTCTGGTCCATTTAGCTACCAGGGTGGTCCTGTGGTGCATGCCTTCTGATGTAGAGAAGCTGATCGCACCTCTAGAGGGTTCAAGTGATCCTACATCTGATGTTCTGATCATTCTGTGCTGCCATAAGGAAACATTGTGTCCATTTTCAGGTCTAATTCAGCTCCGTGGTGCTCAGGTTCGATCAAATTAAGCTTCTTAAAATTTGTGCGAACATCGGCTAATAAACGCTGATTTTCATTCGCTTCGCGCTCTCACTCAGCGCATCCCGTGACTCAAATCACCCACCCCACTCTTATACTCTCCCAGCTCCCCATGATCGCTTCTATTATTTGCTGCTATGTACATGTTCGTGGAAGTATTAACCATCATGTGTCTCAAATAGCCCTCCCCCAATGGCTAATGATCACTTCTATTATATTCTTCAATGTTCTTTATGCTGGCAGAAATAAATGAGATTCAAGACGGTCTCGAATCTGCCCCTTCGAAGCATGCTGTCCTGAAACCCCCCCCCCCCTTCAATACTTCCCTCCAACCAGCTGCGTGCCGTTGGATCGTACTTAACTCTTAAACGTAATGTTTAAAAGTACTTGTCTTGATTTACACGAGCTTATTATGCAGATAATAAAAGCCATTTTCTATTCTATTCTATTGTGTCCTAAGCATGACAATGTGTTATGAAATCCATATTTCTGTTACTAGAAGAGGCTTAATTTTTCAGCAGCACCAGTAGCCTTTCCAGACTGACTTAAATGGACATTAAGTTACCTCTGACAAGCGATTTGAAAGTAAGCAGTTTGAATAAGCGGTTTGAAAGTTGCAGGAATTGCAAGCATTACTCGTTCAGCAAGCGGAAACCCCGCTGCACAGCCGACACTGACCTGAGCCATTCGCAGAAGACAGACACACAGACAGATTAGTGGATAGAGAGACACAAAGAAACAAGAGTTTTCAAGGCCAACTAATTAACAACCTTCAGATTGCTAGAGAAAGCAACAACGAGGTCGAGGCGGCATAATTAGGTATTCTGAAAACGTGGGATGAGGTAGTGCCAGTTTCCAGCCACACCGCCAGAGGGCATCATGTGTCAGTGGCTTGTAGGCGGCGTCGTATCGCGCCCACCAAGCAACCCCATGGGAGCTATTGAAGGAAAAAAAATGGCGTTAGCGACTGAGTCACTCCTCCGTAGTAAGAGCACGAAATGCCATCCGAAACTGACGAGGACTCGTGCATCGGCAACATCTGAAATCGAAGAACTTATTCTGTGTTCCATTCAAATCGTGTTCACTTCGTTGAAAGGAGTTTGGACCACGGATTAAAAGTCAGTCCGAGTCAGGGCCCTCTTCTAGGAACACAAAACGGTGTTGCGCACTGAACACTCTAGCAATCAATGTGCAAAGTCTGAAGGGTGCACAACATAGTAAACAGTGCTCCAGATTTGAAGGGTGGGTAGAGTAAGTCGTCTCACAGCCCGAAAAATTGTTGGAGAAAGTTCAAAGTAAAGCAGGGAAGAAAATTGCGTTGGAAAGGAAAAAGCATACTGAATACGTAAATCCCATGGCTCAAAAATAAGATTGAAGTTAAAAAGCATTTCTACATACAACCAATGTGTAAAACCTAAAAAATGCACAATGTATAAATGTATACAAGTGCTTTTTAAGTTCCCGATTTGCGCATTCAGTATGCATATCCCTTCCCACCCCATTTTCTCCCTGCTTAAATTTCAAGTTCCCCCCATCCATTTTTCGGGCTGAGAGACAACTTACCCTATCCACCATTCAAATTTCAGCAGGTTTTGTATGTTGTCCACTTTCAAGCTTTAAAACAGTTAGCACTGCTCACAATTGCAACCCGTTTTAAAACTGAATGAACTGAACTGAATTCATTTCACGTCCAAATTTCGTTTATCATTTCATAAAGCGATTAACCAAGATTCTTATCCCATTCCATTTGTTTTCGTAATGCTAACTTGTTTCAGTCATATGAAGATGCTCAGGGTTAGGGTCGGACTGGCCCCGCGTGTCCTGGCAGATGGGCCCTTCCCTGGTTACGGGTCAATTATTGCAATTATCAGGTGCTGGACTGGACTGGACTGGGAATAGGATCGTTAATTTTCTTTACACAAGAATTTTGTTTAAATTCAAGTAAGTTTACACCACCGTAGTAAGAAGACTGGCTAGTCCTGGCCCATATAATTAAAACCTTATCAATAGCTGCTTTCCACGTAGGTTTTACGCAGACTAAGCAGAGAAGCCAATTTGTGAGCTCATTCATTTGTGCTCATTATATTGTACTTTAATTGTATTGGACTAAAAGTAAATTCGTAACCAGGAAAATATTCACAGACAAAAAAAAATTCTTGGGGGGGATGTCCGGAGGGGGGGGGTGGGAGGGGGGGGGGGCTTTTGAAGGAAATGGAAGATCACTAATAATGACCCAGACCGACACTGCTCAGGGTCGTAAGCTTGGGCAGCTAAGTGGTCAAGATACCTTGCCAAGTTTCATTTCTTCAACTTCGGTTCCGGTTTCGGTTTACATGCCCACAAAACGGCGGTTCGGTTTTGGTATCGGTTTTTGCCATACTCTCCCCCTTCCAGCAAAATTTCTGTAGTTTTTTTTTTTTGCTTGTTTTCGAACATTAGTAGTGCTAGCTTCCAACTTGCTCCCGCTTTCACTTTCAGCAGCGTCATTAACCGCATGGGCCCGTTTGTGGCAGCATTTCCCTCTATTATTTTCTTTTTATTTTACGATAAGAGCTTGGCTGTTATTTATAAATGAAAATGATAATTATTAAAAACAATAAATCAATCTTTGATTTTTCGAACACCGTAGAAAACCCGACACAAAATCCGAATAGGTTTCTGTTTCGGTTTTCAGTAAAAACCCAAATATTCGGTTTCGGTTTCGATTACCGACCCATCCCTAGTTAGATGACGACGACGCCCTCTGGTCGTAATCGCTGAAAGCAGGTGCTAATTTTACCCATATATTTCCTACTGGTAGGGAAGCAGCGTACATTTATATTACACCGTATGTCTCAGAAGTCCTGATCCAGGAAGGCCTGTATGGTATAGGCCTGTACTACACCCACAGGAACTCCTGGGTTCGAGTCCTGGGTTTACTGCGAGTGAACCACTATTGTGGAAAACCTTTGCTACTCCCATTAGGTGCATATTTTGCTCATAGTTTGCTGATTTGTACACATGAGGCCTAATCAGGTATAGGCGTACATCGCATAGGCCTACACCGTATAGGCCTATCCCATACAGGCCTACCTGTTTCAGGACTTCTGAGACATACCGTATTATGTGCCCCAGAAAGCATGTGCAGAAAGCATGTTTTTTCTTCATAAAGGCAAAAAAAAAAGGGTATGTTTTTTCCCCAAAAAGGTCAAGGGCAATGCCCCTCCCTGCTCCCCTCCCCCCGTGCACGCCACTGATGTATACCCTGAATGAGGTTTTGACTGCAAAAAAAAAAAAAAACGTGTTTGAGTTAACCGAAATGAAAGTGTACATAAAAACCTTCTTTTTTTTTTTAAAGAACGGATGATCTGGCAGTGAGGGTTGCTACTTAACGATGGCATTAGGGATCTCGACGTTCATTAGTCACGTGCCGTTTCTTATCGCTACCAACGGCGGAGCCAGGCCGACAAATACGTCATTTCCGTCGACCGCCATTATGGCAGCTAATAATCGGGGAAACATGGAAGAAATTTCTTTTTCCCGACCAAATTACCGAGCCGGATATCATTAATAGTTTATGAACCCATCCACCTATAATGGATAGCGGCACACTACAAAAGCGCAAACAGAAAATCCGAGGACGGGTATTAAACGAACTAGAAAACGAAGAAGTCTAAAAAAAATAATAATGTGAAGTGTTCGAACCTTAAAGTTGTTTTTGCTACCCGTTGATCAATATCGTACGCAGAGATCAACAGCCCCTAACCTTATTTCCTACTTTTTGGGGGAAAACATTCCCTACTTTGCCTACTTTGGAAACATTCCTTAATTTCGTACTTTTTTTTTTTTTAAACAATCCTTATATTCCCTACTTTTTTGGAAATATTCTTTATTTTTATACTTTTTTGGAAACATTTCTCATATTCCTCCTTTTTTGGAACCACTCTTTACTGTCCTACTTTTTTTGGAAACATATTTTATTTTCCCCATTTTTGGAAGATTCCTTATTTTCCCACTTTTTCGAAACAATCCCTATATTCTTACTTTTTTGGAAATATTCCTTATTTCCTACTTTTCTGGAATTATTCCTTATTTCCCTAGTTTTGGAAAGATTTCATATTTCTTTCTTTTTTTGGAAACCTTCCTTATTTTCTTACTTTTTTGGAAACATTCCGTATATTAATACTTATTTGGAACCATTCCTTATTTACCTACTTTTTGGAAGCATTTTTCATCTTCCGACTTTTTTGGAAAACATTCCTTATTTTTCTACTTTACTGGAAGTAGTCCTTATATTCCTACTTTAAAAAAAAAACATTCCTTATTTTCCTCCTTATTTGGAAACATCCCTTATTTTCTTACTTTTTGGAAATATTTCTTATTTCCTACTTTTCTGGAAGCATTCCTTATTTCCTACTTTTTTGGAAACATTCCTTTTATCCTATTTATTTATAAACATTCCTTACTTCCTATTTTTTTTTTAAACAGTCCGTATTTCTTACTTTTTTTTTCTAGATAAACTTTCCTTATTTTCTACTGTTTTGGAAACACTCTTTATTTCCTACTTTCGTTGGAAACATTCCGTATTTTCCCCCTTTTTTTCTCCCATTTTCGGCCTCGAGTTTTTCTATTTTTTTGGGCGATCTTATTTTCGTTCAATACCTTCCGGTAAAAATGTACGATAGGCCCTGCAACTTGTTAATTTTTGTTCGACGCAAACTTTTGTGAAAAACGCGGTTTATGTCACAAATCTAATTTTTATGCCAAATAACAACACACTGGCTTAGAAATTTTCACTGTAAGCTAAAACCTGCGTGCATTGTTTAATTAGTTCTACTAAAAAAAATTAATTAATTTTTACAATTCTTTGTTTTAGATACATTCTACCAAAAAAAGCAACTCATTCTACCCCTTCCCAACGCTTGATTTAAATTCTTGATTTAATTAATATTATCACGATTTTTCCTAATCCCTAGCGCATCGCTCATTTTCAAAGGAAAAACAAAATAATGCCGCGTGAATATTTTTAATCGCTGGAACTTCCTAACAACTTAGCCGAGTTCCTTTATTAAGGCTTGCGAACCCCTCTTGTTTACATGATGGAAATATAAATAACTTCTAGATTGCTCTGTCTGAAATCTCTTAATACCGTTAGGGAGTACGTGAAGGGTGGAAAGCAAATTCATTTTCTCCCGACCCTCCCCCGCCCGCCTCCCCGTCCTTTCCCGCCCCCCTCCTCTTTGAAAACCTCTTTGAAAACAGGCTGAAGATTCTTCCCGCCAAAATCATAATATTAGTCTTTCTCATCATCCACGGACGTCCCAACAAAAGATTTCAAGCCTCGTGACTGAAATTTTAATAAACAAAAGCCTTCAGCGAACAAGTACACCGTCTTGTGGAGCTTACAAGAGCAGTTTTGAAAATAAAAAATAGGCCTAACTTGACGAGGAATAATTAGGCACAGGGCGCCTGTTGATGCTGTGTTGTACTCGGGCTTGTAAAATCTTGAGCGAAAGGGAATGGGTTTTAACGTTTAATCTCCTCTCTAAATGAACGCATTGTCTGTTGGCATCGAAAGGAGGTTTTTAATAATGGCGTCATTTGTAGACGTCAGACAAAGATCCTTTCTCATAGTATAGTCTCCCCGTGCCTTGTAGTTATTACGTTAACATAAGTATTTTTCCTACTGTTTAAAAAGAATTTTAGATTTTTTTGATTTTTTTAAGGTTGTGTTTGTCCCAGTTACATAAAAAAAAACACCGTTGGACGTAAAACCATTTAAAACCGATGGATGAAAGAAAGATAGACGCACAGAAACACACAGCAATTTATATTTCGACATCGGTTTGCGATAACATCTTCAGAGTAAAAATAATTCACTTGGTTAAATTCTATGTTTTTACATCGTTATATCTCATAGATAAAATTCAGCGAACGCAGAACAAACTAGTTAAAGCTCTACTTAAACCAGTACATTATATTAAAAGAAAAAAAAAACAACTTATTTCAAGAACACAAAACACTAAATGTTAAAAATCTTAAGAATTACGTAATAATCTTAAATAACTATTTTAAACTGAACACAATATAAAAGATGTAAGAAAACAACAACATACATAAGAAGTAAAAGTCTGCGATTTGATATACCTTCAGTTAAAAATTGTTATGGAATGAGGAATATGCAATATTATATTCCTTGGACCCAATCTTTGGACCCTTGGACCCTTGGATCCTTGTTGCATCCTTGGATCCTTAGACCCTTGGATCCCTGTGGCATCCTTGGATCCTTGAATCCTTGGATCCTTGGACCCTTGGATCCCTGTGGCATCCTTGGTTCCTTGGATCCTTGGACC